>KK119579.1:551642-567866 GCA_000611955.2 Stegodyphus mimosarum
TAATAATATATATAAAAAATTAAATAATATATTCCAATGAAGCGGAACTCTTTGGTTCATATATATTTGGAATTTAAATTAATTTTAATTTTATTTCCGTATGCTGCAATACAATGTAATTCAAGACCGTGTAGAGGCATTAGGTATTTTTTTCAAGCAGGAGAGATGTAAAATGAGCAGTGCCCTCGCCGGGACTCGAACCACGGACCTCTCGAATACGCGCCGAGTGTTTTGACCACTGCACCACGAAGGTATGCTAAGAAGGCGGGAGAAATACCTTATATACTCTCCCTTTTTAAAGGACGACTAGGCTTTTAGGGGACCCAGTCGCCAAATTCTGGTGGTGAAGAATCAACATTCACCACCTTTTTAGTTTGGGCGCCACTGTATAGACATTAGGTTATTTCGAAGCAGAAGATGTAAAATGAGCAATGCTCTCGCCGGGGCTCGAACCACTACACCGCGAAAGCATGCTAAAAAGGCGGGAGTAATACCTTATAACTGAAACAACCTCTCTTACAGGTTCAAAACAATATCACTTTTTTGTTCTTTTATTTTGTCGAGTGCAGCGAAATGAGGTCTCTCTTTAAGGAAAGAGAAACTTCTTTCGATGTTAAAAACACGTATTAATTTCGAAAACTCTTATTTCGATTTGAGCATTTTTTTATTACGCCTACGTGAAGATGTTTATAAATGAGTATCTATACATGCCCAATAGTAATTTGATACCGCATTTTAAATACACAAAATTTCATTTATGAACTGTGTATGTTGGTTCAATGCAATCATTTGGACAAATCTTACACAAAGTAAATTTCCTTTCTCAGTCGTAGTTTATTACGCTGGGAAAAATTTTGCTTTCAGTCCCTTGTGTTATAGCTGACAGTTCACCGCAAATGTCATACAAGCATATGGGTTAAACTATTTACTGATTCTAACCGAAATTTAATTTGGAATTCAAACCCATTGATTCACTGAAGGAGAAGCATTAAACCGTTTTAGATAAATATAATTCTCCTGAATAATGAAATTATTATCCAATAAAAATGCTTTGGAGTATAAACACTGCAAACACCATATGAAATAAAAATTTTCATTCACAAGATTTTTTATTTTTTACGTTTCTGGACCATTTTTGAGGCTTTGCTTCGTTTTGAAACAAATATCTCGAAGGCAATTAAGAGGTCGTAACTTGAAATGGAGTTGTTCATATTCACGTATGACTCTGTCATTTGCTGTCTCGGAATTGAACTCTGAATTTCATCCTAAATTGCCCTGCTATTTTCCAGGGCCTATGGCCGCTGAATGCTGGAAGTTGGATCTTGGCTTCATTCCAGGCGAACGAGCTGGATTGGTTTTCATGATTTTTCTGTGTGTAACTTGTATACGAACCAGTTTCTCTTAAAATGTCTTCCAAGAAGGCATTCTTTGCTAAATAGCCGTCGTGTGCTTTGTTATATTCAAATAACCTAACCTATGTAACTTTCATTATGAATCTTAAAGCATGTTGCTACAGACTGCATACTGATTGAGGCACTCAGACAACATTTAGCAACAAATTGAAATTGCATAATATCAGGTAACGTTTCTTTTGATATAATATGTACTCGCTGATGAATGTAATCCTAAAATATGTTTCTTAAGAGTAGTGCCAAAAATTGTTTCAAGTAAAGGAAATGATTCATTTAAAATAATACAAAACTCAAACCTCCGACTCCGTATGTTTCAAAACTGAAAGTTAATTCCTAATCTTAGGAGAGAAAGTTTCTAATTTTTTGATAACATGATACCTGACCCTCTTTTTAGTTTAGAATCCTATTTAAATAACAAACATATATACCTACACGGGTACAAAAAGCATTTAAACATTTTTCTTCAATAATGTAATCCGATCCGCTTTCTTCCTTGCTCCGAGTAGAGTTAGGCAGATTAAAATACTTTCACTGGCAACCGCTAAGCTGGAAGCTTCGATTAGCGCAGCTGTTTGCCCAGTGACATAATACGATTCCGCTCTTAATACTTCAAATCTTGATCTTAGCCTTCTTGTCAACCATTTTTATTGTTAATCTATTCAAGAAATATTGATATCGTCGCTTTGGTAGTAAATTTCACTTTCATTTTGAAGGAAATCGGAAAGAAACACAAATATTTTAGTGTTTTTATGTAATGAAAATTTTTATGAATGAAATTTTCATTCTTTCATGATAGTTATCAAAAGAAATATAGTTATGATAGCATTTCATTAAATGGTAAATGAAGTTCAGTCAGCTGTAAGAATATCAAAACGAAATGGAAGCCTCTTTAAAATGGAATCTGATACAGCTTATTCGCAGCTGATTCTTTTTGCATCCCTAACATATCATCACCTTTTTATATCGACTAGTACTTTGAAAAATAAATTTTCATGAATTTGAAATATAATTTGTGTTTTTCAAACACCAAAGCAGTACATAAATGCAAGGTAATTTTTTTTTAATTTTTCAATAAAATACTCCTGCTGCCATATAAAAGTGTGTAATTTATTTGTTGCTTCGGATAAAGGTCCTTTTCCCTTAATTTATTAATTAAAATACTTACACTTATACTATTTTATTTTATGATCTACCCCATATTTACACAGGAGTCTTTTAATGTGTTGTAAGGTTTCAGTTGAGATAATGCTCTAATATGAGTCCTACAACACTACTAGACAACTAGCGAATTATCGCTACGTCTCCAAACAGTATGACAGATACTGCGTAAGGTTTAAACATCATTTGTATTAAGGATAACTTTTAACTGAACCCGCACAACTCGCTCTATAGATAAATCACTACTGCTTATGGCGATGTAAATTAAACAATATCAGATATTTAAATTTAAACGCTGATAAAAGTAACCTAATATTACATAGTCAAATAAATAAGCTATAAGCTAGCTCAACTAACCTTACTGGTGCGTACAATGCTAAGCCGAAATAATAATATTTAGATTGAGCTACAAAACCTCAGAGCTACGCGAGTGTAAGAAGGTTTTTCTCTCTGTCTAACATCCAAAACCCTCATCTTAAATACACATAAAAGCTAATTTGCATTCTGATGTGGAATACGGAAAGAAGAAATTAAAGTTAGATCAAAATCATAAGTCACTTTCTTAGAACTTTATTTCTCACTCATTCAAAAACATAACGTTTTGAGGAAACACCGTTAAATAAGTTTACTTTAGAAGCTTACGTACTGTAGCGAAATTTATATAAAATTTCAGGTAATTCACCAAATTGTATACCATGTTTACTCGCGTATTTTTCCTCCTTTTTCTACTGATTTTGTAGCTTTAAAATCGGGGGGGGGGAATACGCGGTATATGCTATATCTGAAGTGACGACTTAAATGATAAACATAATGCAGTAAAAACACAAATGAAGGCACACTAATATTAGTATGTTATATATTTCAAAAGACTTAGTATTCAAAAGACTATATATTTCAATAGTATGCTATCTACTTACACAAAATACTTTCATGTTCGTGCTTACATTTTTCATTTTTACCATAAATCAGAAATTTCTAAATCAGATGTTGAAAACACTGGGGGAAAATTACTCGAGGGGGTGAAAGATGGGAGTAAATACGGTAATTAGCTTTAGTACAAATTAACATTACTTTTCACTTATCTAAAGGGGTGAATATGAAATAATAATAGGAAATTCCATTAAAACTTGAAATAATTTTAAATGAAATTTTTAACAGTTAAAAGCCACGTTTCGTCAATGGTTGTGATTGCATTGGTCGAATTAAAATACGTCATAAAAATTGATAATGGATATCAAAACTTTGTTTTTCAGTATAGAATTTAGTTTTTTACGTCGTGATCGAAAAACGACACAAGAATCATGATAGTATTTCAATAACTAGCATATGAATACTTAGATTTCTAAAAATTAATTGATCAAAATTTACAGTACAGCAAGAATTACGCTAAGATGGCGAGTATTCGTGGAAGAACTTGTGCATAAATTTTCATGTGCGTGTGCTTGTTTCTGTGTGCGTGTGCTTGTTTCTGTGTACGTATACGTTCCCCAAATTACTTTATAATGACTAAGGGGCCATATTAAACTATCTAACTGCTTAAAGTCAATCTCATCACTCAGTGTTACCTTAAAGTTACAATACGAACAGCTTAATTTAACTGAGGAACACAATTACACAATCAAGTAAAACTTCGGTTTATTCTACTGTCAGGGTTAAAATTAAAATAATATAAAACAAAATAAAGGTCTCCTTGGCTTGCAGAGAATAGCTGAAACTTAAACATAACTTATCTACAATATAGTATTTATTTCCACCAAAGCCACAAAACTCTGGGTCGAACAATCTAAACCTAAATCAAGATAATCAATCAAATGTATAATACTCTGGACTGAGCGAGTACACGAAACGAGGCACAAAAGAAAGATCGTATCAAAATTTTAACTTTTAGTTCAACTCAAATAGAATGTTACAAAATAAAACAGAACTGTACATTTTTATTCACAATAAAACGATCTCTCTTTTCAAAAATTCTCTGTGATGTAGTTTTAATTTAATAATAAATTAAAAATTAATGCTAACTAGTGTACATGTCTTTACTTTAATACGATGAATGGGTTTCATAAAATTACAATGAAAGTATGCGCAGTTTTAATATATATAAATCTCACAATTAATATTTATATTTTTTTGTTGTAAGGTTGCTGATTTGTGAATTAAATAGTTTGTTTCATATATGAAACAAAACAAATTTCCAGTCTTTATCCCATCCAAACTTTCTCCTAATTTCTAATCGTCTCTCTAATGCAATTTTTAGATTAAAATACTTTTATATAAATAAATTGCTATTTTGAGGCATATCAAATATCTTTGAAATTCGAAAGTTTTGAATTATTCGTGTAATAGATATGAATAACGTGCAAATAAAGGGGAACAAATTATAAAAATTTCGTCTATTTCCACATAACAGAACACATTGTATTCATATGCTTTTAATTTGGAATCGATCAATGAAACATGAAAGGCGGACGACATCGTTTCAATCTCATAAAATGACGCGTTAACTTAATTTAAAACTAAATCCTTAGAAGAGTATGCATATGCTAGACCACTAGATATTTGAAATATATATACTTTTCATAACCATCATTCGTAGAAGATTTCATGTATGCGAAACATTCATTCTCATCAGGAATGAAGCAAAATTTTGCCAATATTCCCAGTCACTTTTAAAGATCACATTATTACTGAAACCCATCGTTCCGTAAACACGGCCAAAAATTAATACTTCCGGCAAAATGAATAGAGTTATAACATGTATCCTCAGATGTGTTAAAATAACTGCATATAAAATTTCATACTCTTTAAGAAACAAACAACTATTGTAACATCTATACGGTTTAACAATTGTAGTCTAGTTTCTAATAATGCCGCTATCTAATTAGAATGTACTCACGTCCTGTATTAACAAGTCTCGAAATCAGCTTAAAACTTATGTGTAACATTTTTCAAATATTATCACAATGTATTTGAGGAGGAATTTTATTCCTGTATGTGATTTCTACTCGTGGAAACTATAATAGGAGATGAAAAGGAATAATTTCGTATTTCTACCTATTAACGCTCCAATCAGAATGGTTTCGAAAGTTAGATGATTGAAGGAATCTTGATAAATATGCCTCGCGCCTCAGAAAACAAAAGTCAAATAGATACAGATTGTTTTCATGAGTGTGACTGTGTGTACGCGGACTGAGTGTGGCAGGAAAACATGTGGATGGCGAAATAGTAATAATAATAATCCACTCACCGTCGTTGGCCGAGAAGGGGTGAGCCATCTGAGTGATAGAAGGGTCATGACCTGGCTCGTAAATCAACTTTCGGTTGGAAATTAGTAACTGAAATGGAAGCAAAATGATGGCTAGCAGCTGCATGCCAGTCCAGTCTTTAACGCTACGCGTGCATTTACTGGAGCATAGCTACTGCGTTTGGGTACCCCACTGTGATGGCTCAACTGTCGGCCATGCCAGCCGGATTGAGTCTGCTCCATCGCTTGAGCCGCTGCGCCCCAATAAAGAGGCGATGCATCGAGTGCGCATGCTCATACAACACAAACAAAAAGAAACACAGGGGGACTCAAATTTGGCAAGGAATGACCTCACTAGTCAGAAGGTTTTTAATTTTCAAACGTTTCTCTTGTATTTTAATCGCTTCTTTGGTACCTTGTATGAATCAGTATGTGAACAAAGTATTAAAAATTTTAAACCAATATCAAATAGATGAATGAAAAGGAAAAAAAAGATAACTCAGTTATGCTCGAACAGTCAGCTTCCTTAAATCTGACCCTTTGATATTTCAAACACAGCACTTGTGGCTTATTTCGCCTACATTTAAAAATTTTCTTTTGGTCACTTTTCTGTTTTTGGACTTCTTATTTTACTTAACTTAGTAATTTTTTTAATTTCTGTCACAATTCTAAAAATGTGTGTTTGATAGTCAAATCGTGAGATTTTTCAGCTTTTAGAAAGATATGTCACCAAAAACCATTCTGAAATGCTTTAACGTTGAACGCCGTAATTTCGAGCCAGAGTAAAAGCCTAGCTAATTTTCGTTCAGAATGACTAATATCTCACTAATAATACTGGCAACGCTAAGGGGGCTTTGATGAAATGGAAAATCGATGATTATTTTAAATTTAGAAATATTTTTCCTCAAAATCTTGAACAATCATTTACGTTTTTTATTGTTTGTTTGTTTCAGATGTTGTTGTTTACTTACTAATACTTTTGTAGTGCGATGTAAATGGAACTTAATGCCGTTGTAACTATTTTCTCCATTTATTTAATTAACTTTACCTTAATTCTGACTTTTGAAATCAAACGAGATGCTACAATACGTCTGTTGGTTTCATAAAAGTGAAAAACGATGCTTATTCATGAAACGGTAAATTATGTGACGGAAATGATGCATTTTGAGTATCCCTGAAACTTTCGATTGCGTATACGTGCGTTTGCTCATATTTGTTAATTAAAAAATTATATAATTCAGACGTGAAAAGGGAAAAATTCCGAGAAAGCTTCAAAAAATCTGATTCGTAATTCTAGAATTATGTTTCTTCCCTCGCTTCAGGCTCATCAGGAGCCGGGCAGTAAAACTGTTAAACACTGTTAGTTCGGTCCGAGGTTCGAATCCCGCAAACTGGCTGGTTGCATGGGCGTTTTCAAACGTGTATACGAGCCAGTTTTTTTAGAAATTCTACCACGAAGGCATCTCTGTCCTTAGGTATACAGACAGCCTTCGAGTGCTTTGCCATAATCAAATAAGTCAAACCAAACCAAGCCTTCAGTCCCTTCATCAGAAAGACGAATTTATGAGGACTTTAAAACTTTTAGGCTTTTTTGTATTGAAATGAGATTTGTATATTCATTGCAGTACTTTATAGAGTCATTAGGTTATTTAGAAGCAAGAAAGATAAAAAATGAGCTACGCCTTAGCCGAGAATCGAACCACGGACCTCTCAAATACGCATCAAGTGTGTTGACCACTACAATACGAAAGCATGCGAAGAAGGCGGAAGAAATACCTTATAATTTGCTCAAGAAGCTAAGTGCGCTGAAATATTTCCTTCGTGTTTTATCGGGGAATGCAGAATCGTCTTTCAGTTGACAATAATGAGCTCGGTGAATTAAATAATAATAATAAATAAGTAAATTAAAAATGCCTTTTCAATTAGTTTGAAATCAGTAATGCATAAATAAAGAAGAATTTAAATCTGAATGTTGTCCATATCCGGATTTGAAATTTATGATACCAAGAAGTTTCTCGTATCCATAAAGTGACAAATTATGAACGTCCTGTTGCCCAGTTTAAAATTTAGTACCGTAATTTCGCGCTTTAGTCTTATTAGGAAATACGAAAGAAAGAAATGCAAAAAATATTTCTGCTCTACTTTTTATTACACCTTCTTCGAAAATAAACACAATTTTGAGGATAAATTTACTTCGTAAACTGTTACAAATACTGCGATGTCTGCTTGCTTTTTCGATAGAGCATTTTTATATTGTCTATAACCAGAGCTTAATTTATAAAGCTAGAAGTGCCAAAGCCCTATGAAAGACAGTCAGGAAAAATAAAAAAAAAACAGATGAATAAAATAACTAATAGAAGAAATAAAAAATTAATAAATTAAATTAAATGCACGATAAATAGTTAAATGATAAAATATTGGATCCCATCGTACTTCAGACTCTTGGTGGAATTAAATTTCACTCAAAAACTAAGAAATAGTCTAGCCAGGCTTCGGCTAAATATACGATAAAATGTACTATTTTAAGAGAAGATAGAAATAAAAATCCTTCTTTTTACAGTTCACTAGTGAAGAAAAGTAAAACGGTTAAAGAACTGCTAATAAAAACGTTAGGTTAGGTTATTTAAATATAGCAAAGCTAGGAAGTCTATCTTTCTAAGATGAGGGATGCCTTTGTGGAGGACTTTCTGACGGAAACTGTTTGTATTCATCTAATGAGAGGAGAAAAAAAGGTAGAATTGTTATTAAGTATAGAAAACAATTAAGTATAGGAACTGAAACAAAGAAAGGAAAGTCAAATATATTCAAACTACGACTCACTGATGCTACAATTAAAAGTCAAGCAGAAAGAGTTTCTTGAGGGAAAAGTATCCCTGAATCTCCAGGCTGATCTGTAAACTGAGACAAGCGGCATGTTTTGTATAAGCGTCCAATGTTATTTCCTATGTTTGGTCCGAAACGTCTTCAGGTGTCACTTTGCGTCAATTAAATTTTATTAGTATTAATTTTATTAGATTTTATCTTAGTATTTCGCTATGTTAGATTCTTTATAATATGCAGCGCATTTAGGAACGTAAACAACAATTTTCCTTTCCTGTCCTTCTGTTAATAGTGGACAGCTGAAACTAGCTATGATGAAACGACGGATATGATGGCACTATCAATGTGATTACCACTATTCTAATATTATTTTTGAAGACAAGAGTTCCAAACATCTCGTAAATTTTTGCTCTTCCCGAAAGGTAAAATTCGACTTGTAGGTGAAGGATTTTCTTGCCTTAAGCAACTCAACTTCAGTGCAAGGGTTTGTTTCCCGGGGAAAGACAGGCGTGAATTTAGATGTTAGTATTGATTTACAAGGCTTCCTTATTACTAACATAAATTGTTACGAGATTAGAATACTTTTATGCTGAAATTGGGGTTTAGCTTTATGAAATGAAATGCCTGAGCTCATCTTATTTAGAGTTTCGGTGCTCTCCGGCTAGAATTATGATTTATCTCAAAGGCTAAAATGTGAATCAGTCGGGTTCTAATGGCCTACAGAGCAATTTAAGCACTGTCTATATCAATAGTCCTGATATAGTACAATTATTTTTTTTAATGTGAAGTTAATTTGTTACATTTCTTTTAACTGATGAAAGTAAACAGCTGTTATTTCACTAGCCACAGATTTATACTTTTAAGTTTAATTCTTATTACGTCTATTGCAATGTGAATATTGATATGGGAACTCTGATCATTATCCTGATATGGGAATTCTGGCCATTACTAAATTCAAATGAATCAGAGAGAAGTTCTTACGGTTACATTATCCACTCGGAGGAAAGTTATATTTAATTTAGTCTATTCCAAAGTTTAAATTTAAACACCAATTCTAGGTTAATAAGTATTTTGATTAATTACCGTATTCTTTCAAAATGATTTAAATTCCCTTGTATTTCACTATTAATAATATTAACAATGCTATCCATTCATTTTGCTTTTTTAAAGTGGTTTATTATTTTACATTTTATTCTTCTCTAAAATATAGAATTAAAGGTAAAGCTATCAACTGTACTTTCCTATCAAAAAAGCATCTGAAATGGTATTTTAAAAGATCGTGTGAATTGTAAATTTTCTCGAGTCCTAAAAATCTCTCAAATCTCTTGAAATTTTAATATAAAAATAAGAAGAATAAGTAAAAGAAAATACATTTTTATTTAAATTTTTAACGGAAGCAGAAGTTTTAACGTGTCTTTAATGGAAAAAGTTAATACCGTTTTAGTATCTGTATATATTAAGAAATTATAAATATTACAAATTACAAATAAAATTTAGCAAACGAAGTACTTTATTAAATTATTGTAGCTTGAGGTTCATTTCCCCATTACAATTTCATAAAAAAGTCGAATATTATTTCAGAGTTTTTAGATTAATTGAATATTTTAAGATTTAAACTCTAAATATGTAACTCTGAATTCTCAATAAATCATTCAGATTATCTCTCTCAAGGCCATCATGAAGTGATACTGAGAGTCTAAGTCCTCTGAAACTGCAGCAGTCTTTTTTTTTTAAGCACAGCATTATCAATAAAACTTTCTCTTCTTACGTTTTGATTTAAAATGTGTAACGGCTTTTGATTATGATTTGAAATTTTTGAATCACAATAAAGAACACCAAAGTTTCCGAATTTAATTTCGAATCTTTTGAAGGATTCGTTGGATCCGAGTATTCAAATCCATCCTTAGTATTTGAAAACACAAACATTCCTTAGATGAACATCAAACGTAAAACTAAACAGCATCTCGCTCATCTGTAGCTTTACATCAGTTCAATAAATACAATTCATATAAAAACAAGGACCTTAAATCCTGAGTTCCTCAAGCCAGATCTAAATTCGATCATTTTCAGCACTATCAGATAAAATATTTGAAACCATTAGAAGTCGAGGTATGTGCAAGATGTAAACGTTTTACATGTCATCAAAGTAGTTTCAGGAATTCTATTGCAATTAATGAAACACAAAACTATAGAGCTTCATATTTCCATAAATCCAAACGTTGAACACCGAATAATCTGAGAAAAGTAACTCTTCGAAGAATAATAGCAGTCTTTTAAAATAATGATTGAGTTAATACCGTATGAAAGCGAATTTTTAAAATTTTTATTAACATTTAGCGTTAAATAACCTTCAAAATTATATGTTTCTGAACAAAATTTTAGTTACATTTCATTTTACATTAATTTTTAACGATGTTTCTTATTAAAAGAGAGTCACCAGTACTGTCAGAAACAAAACGTTTATTCCTCATAATTAATATTAGTCTTCAATTTAATTCAGATTTAATTACAAACAAGTGAACATGCATACAAGAATCTTCTTCTGTTTATTTTCTTTCATTATACAAAATATCACTCCTGTAATTATAGGTTTACATGTTTTTAAAAAGCTGGCGAACTTAGGTAAAGAGTTAGGCACACATTTGTTTCACTGATGAATGGATCTTTCCAGCCATACTACCTGAAAGCAACGGAAGAATATGTTGTGTTGTTGTGACTTATCTCCCTTGTCTGACAGTAAAATCAGAACAAGCCCACGGAATGCATCGTGGCAAGAAGACTAAGATTGCGCCTGTCGTTGGCTAAAGCCTTGAGCGCTATACAGGTGGCAGTACGACTTCGCTCAGTCAGCCCCAATTTTTATGGAGAGCACCTCGGGGGACAGTTCCGAGTCCTTCCACCCCTCTTTAACTACCACCAACCTCCCGAGAGGACGTTTGACTCGCCATGTATTTAGAGTGCCCCCATGCCCCAAAAACACTATACATTTACAAACATCCATGCCTTCTCTGGGATCCGAACCCGGACCTTTCGGTATCGCAGTGGACCCCCCTATATATATATTAAGTCACAGGCGAAAATTAACATCAGCTTATTCTTTAAGCTATTATTCGTAGATAATTCCTTCAAAAAACTTTCAAGAAACTAACTCTCTGCTTCCAAAAATAAGTTGTTAATGAAAATGACGAAGATAATTACATGTGCTGCAGCTTTCTATCAGTACAAATTTGTCCGCTTTATGTGCTTTGGTCAATCACTTAAAGCACACATCGGAGAAAATTATCCCGCTGTCGCCGGAAATGTTTCTCAAGAGGAAGCATTTTAATGTTTTCGTCTATGGTAAGGCTTCTTTTAATTAAATTGGCTGTGCAGTTTTCGGTTTGAATCCGATTTTCAACTAACTACATTGTTGAATAATTGTTAACACATTGTTCTAAGTTCTTGTTGCCAGCACTACGCTGTTAGCTGAATGGCAGAATGTTTCGTTGGCGATGAAGTATCACTTTGAAATCAATGCTAGTTTCTGTCTCCTCAACAACTTATAAGTGTAATATTTCGCGATGGCAGTTTCAATCAATACTTTTATAGCTCCGGAATAGCTTATTCACGTCTATTAAGGAATTTCTATAATTTTCTAAACGCATTTTAATGGGTAGGAGAGTTCAGTAATATCGTAATTCCCTTATATCCTTTTCATTCTGGGCTCTGATAACACTCTTTACAAAAAAGCTGCTAATTAAAATCATGGCTATAGATAGGTTAAAATTGCTACGTTTTCATGTTCATTTCATCAGCTATGGGATAGTCTGCTTAAGCAAGTTTCTCCCAATTGAAATGGGAGATAATGCGAAATCTGTCCTACAGTTTATACTGTATTTGAGCTTTAATCACTTTGAATAAGGCTTTAAATCTAATTTAAAAATAATCAGGTTTAAAACATACTTCCTTTTGGTGCATTTTTGATGTATTTCCTTTTTAAGTATTCAGTTTTCCGAACTACTTACAATGAGATAATTTTAATGTACTTCTTTTCTGCAAAACTATAATTCAATGATGACAAAACGAAAATTAGATTATTCCAGTAGAGAATTCGTCATATCTCATAAAATTGCGTTATATTTGGAGAATTATGAGTGCATTCGAATGAATGTAGATGAAATTAAATAGCCATTTCTACAAATTAAATGAATGGCTCCAATTAAAGACAAATTCACCTACAAATTAAATAAATGTGAGTTTTTAATTAGATGGAAGTCACAGAAATAATTCTGTTGCGTAAACTTTAGAGCTCATTTACAAACGAACGTGAATAATGAAATTAATAATATGTGCATAAGCGATTAAACACAATTATTTCTCTCGATTACTTTAAAAGTTCGATCACTGAACAGTGAAATCGGTTCGAATAATTCATCTAAACATCCCAATTTCTCATAAAATTAACTAAAATAAGTGAAAACAGGTCTAATTAAAATGAATTAGTTAATATGTATAATTTTAGATATTTCTGAATTCCTTAAAATTACTAGTTTAAAATGTGTATTTGAAGCAAGCTATGAATGCACTAATTAAAAAGGCAATCTAATAATCATCTAAGAAATACTCTAGTTACTTGAAAGTAAAACCGCCTTTTTTTGCTATATTTTTGCTATGAAATTTGGCCGGGTCTTTTAAACTGATATATTTATAAATGAAACAGCGGAATAAATGTTAATGGTTTAATTATCATACTGCGCAGAATAACTATACTGTTTAAGTTCTTAATACTCCGCATAGGTGAATGGCCCACAAGCGGCCGAACGGTAAAGTCGCTGAACACCGGTAGTTAGGTTCGAATCACACAAATGGACTGGCTGCATGGGCGTTTTCGTGGCTTTCTCCATTTGTAACGTGTATATGAGCCAGTTTCCCTTCGAAAGTCCTCCACGAAGGCATCCCTTCCCTCAGGCAGACAGCCATCGAGGCTTTGCCGTAACCACATGAACCGAACCGCACTGGTAAACACGTGTATAAAAAATTGCATACCTTCACCTAATTATAATAACCATATCTAGTTGAGCAGCCCTACAATTTTGCTTCTTAAAATTTGTTCTAAAATGAGGAGTGTCTTTTATGTGAGAAGATTTTGTTTTTAAATAAATACGGTATAGAGATATTAAAAATTATTCCATTAGAATACTTTGAAAATTATATCAAATATTTCACCTTTTAAATTTAATGCATAGAGCTTTTCAGTTTACAGTTCAAAATAATTAGTATACTGAATTTTAATTTTGTTATAAAATACAAGTCCTGCATACTTTATTCGAGCTGAAGTGTATCAATTAAATTATTATTAAAGACCTGAGAGATGCATGTAAAATATCTTTCTCTAATTATATGAGTAAATTTTGACATCAGTAAACTGAGAAAATTTTCGAGCTTGAGAACCTAAAAGCAGCTTTTGTAGAGGAAGTTAGACGGATCAACAAAAGCTATAAAAAAGTGTGCACTTATTCAGTACTACTGTGAGAACTTTCTGATGAAAACATCTGCCTCTCTGATGCTTCCTATAAAGGAAATTAGTATCAATATTCAAGCTAAATGTAAAGGAACATTTCAAATTATGCAGGAAAAAACAAGCAAATTTCAGCGTGTGAAAATGTGTGAAAAATCTTATCTCTAAATTTCACTTTTGAAACATACAGTTTCTAAAGATGAGGTAAGATAATAAATGAAGTTATAGAGCTCAATAAAAGCGGATATGAAGCATATAGATGCCTTAAAGTAACAAACATTTTTACGAGATATGCAAATATTATTAAGTTATCCTAAATTGCCTACTTATTAATTTTCATACTGCATGTTACATTAGTTAACAAGAGATCTCTGGAAACTTTTGATATTTCATCTTAACTAATACATAACAAATAAGTGCTGTATCGTACTCATGTGTCCCTTATCTTCGTGTTTAATATTTCAACTGCTTACGTACACCAAAGAAATATTCCTCCTACTACTGTCTGAAACGTCCTGTAGAGTCATTAGATTTATTTAGGAGCATGAAATGTCAAAAATGAGCAGTGTTTCGAACTCCTAAACCTTCTCATTTGTAGCCGGACGTGTTTCCAATTACACTAAGAATTCACGTGGTAAGGAGGGAGAAAATTCCTTGCATTTTTATTATTTTTGTTACCTTTTAAGATAGTTATTCGAAAGCAGTAATATGATTATAGCTTAACTATCCATACTTATCTTTAATATTACATTTTCACCTTGAATAATGCATTGTTTATTTGAAAATGAATGAGCACTTCTAAGCCAGTTTTCCATATCTATCGCACAAGTAAACTGTTATCTATAGATGAATCAATATTCTAACTATATTTTTTTAGTTATGCGCTATCTAATTCCTACATTTGTTGCTATAAACTTACCTTTTACCCTGCTTTCAGTATTTACGTACAAGTTGTCTGTTGTCGTAAATACATTTCCCCTTACACTGACTAATTTATTTGTTTTACATCATACTGGTTGATCATGACTGTAACTTCCTTACAAATGTCATCGACCATGAAAAACGTACGATTATCGCGCAGCTTCATGATAAAAAGCTATTTCAAATCAAATGAAAATCATCTGTATCCATTATCTAATTCAAAGCTCCCCTCTCGATGAAACAGATTACCATAAAGTACTTTTGTTGAACCTCGATCACTATAAGCCAATTTTCATGAAACTGATGCACTTTGCTGGGCAGTCTGTACTTGTTTGAATATCCTCGTATATAGAAGAATTATCTGCTGCTGTGCAACCATAAAATTTAATTTTAAAATTTCTTCGTTTTTAAGTTACCCTGTACTGAGCTGTTAGAGAAAACTGATTGTCACTCAAAATTCGAGGGTACAAGTTCAAATCCCGAGCAAGGCTTGTAGGAGCTTTTCTCTCTTCTCACATGTGCAATATCAGTATTAATCCCTCTGATGTACCCTGGGCAACGTTGTCGATAAGGAGATGACTAAAGGACCTATGTATTCGACTTCTCTAAGAAAATTTTTCCGAGCAATTATCTACCCATTCGCAAAAATACACAAACAAAAAGTACCTTTTAAATCATATCGAAATAAGATGGTACCTTAATACAGATCGTTAAATCTGTTCCATATCCTTGATGTTATACCAAACTGGATGTGTGCCGATAAGAAATAAACTGAAAATAATTAATCCGTTTTTATAATTAAATCTTAGTCTAATACTGTTTAATAGTAAAATACAGAGGAAGTGGGTGAAATATTTATTGTGCAGGAATGATATTATTTACATAAATGTTTTTCTGTTATCCAGGTCAAAAGAAATTTCACAGCAAGCTGTAATGGCGTCTCCGATCTTTGTTTGGCAATCGATTTCACCCCCCTTCACAACTTTAACCTATTTAATGGCGTCCTTATTTTTAGCCAAGCTAGATATATATTTCAAGGCGGGCGTATACCGAGGTACCACTATATTACTTAAAATTAAAGGGATAGTTCACTACATAAGACACTATATGCTCTTCCTGCATTCTATTGTTGGAACACCACTTCTATCTATTTATTTCATACATTCAAGGAGAAT
>KK119579.1:567877-604678 GCA_000611955.2 Stegodyphus mimosarum
TACAAAGAGCATAGCATGCATGGTGGGAAGTATGTGCATTGCCTGTGAAACTAGTTCTTTGGTGTACATAGGCTGTCAGCAGAGAAGCTTCCCTCATTTTTGACTTAGTAGCTTTACTTTCCTAATCGTGTGACGGCACGAAAGCTCAACACATTGTGTGAAACTAGCTTATAAACGTTTTATGAGTATAGACAAACGCCTTCCACAAGAATTCTGAGCTGGTCAGAGGGACTGAATTTCAAAGCTTTCTTAGCAGGATGCTTAATAAGCGTAAGATGTGTATTATAATTACATCCTATTCGTACTATTTCAATAACAATGAAAAAGAGATGTGGGGAAAATAAAAATCAACCAGATACTATAATACTACTATTTTCGAACCTTCGAAAGAATTAAACATGTAGTTTAAATAAAAGAAAATCAAATTACACTATTACCTCTTAAACAGATTGAATATTAGGAATGCTGAAAGTATAGGCAAAATTAATTATTTTTTAATAGTTAAAAGTAAATTGTCTTAATCTATGGTGCACTTCTATTTTTAATATATGCAGCTGGTTTTAATGTGCCAAATTTGTTAACATTAAACGATCAAAAATCAGTTTAAGCATTGTTAGAACAGTGACTGTTAACGCTGTATGCGTGCTTTTTTCTTGTTGAAAACAATCGGTTTTAATATATAAATAAGTTAATTTTTAAAAAAATTGCGAAACATTTTTCTGGGCATCAAGTTTAAATTAACAGTTACTCGGTGCCGATATTTACTGCTAATGCCTTCTGCCGTAGTATTCAAGAAATGAGTTTTATTTTCTATTAAAAGATTTTTGCCCAAATTTCCTTTCCTCTCCTTGCTATATCATAGAATACGTATGTATGAATAAAACCGAGGAACATAAAATAGCTTAGTTTATATTTTTTGGGATCATTTTTTTAAAGCAAAAGATGCTATTTTATGAAGGCTAATTATTTTATACTGCTAGGCTTTAAGTGAGATAAATTCCTTTTGAAAAAATAAAATTTTCTTTAAAATGTTTTATACTTTAAAGTCGTGAGAAAATATTTAGCTTTTTAGGGTTAAACTTAAATACAATGTAGTCAAGCCTTTTAGCCTGTCAGACGAATTTTAGTCAAAAATTAACTAATAACGGAAGACTAAATTTAAAATAACAAAAATGAAACAGTTCAAACTTTATTGCTGATTTCAACTTGAAGTAGAAAATTAAATTCACCAACACAAATATACTCGAGCTTCTTACTGAAATAACTAGCATTACGTAATTAAATTATATATAATTCCCATGCTTAAATCATATCCTAGCCCGGGCTTGAATGATAGCTAGTCTTCTCACTTTTAAACTTATATCCTTATTTCTGTTTAAAACTCCTCTCATTTGCAGATACTGGTATAATAAATGAAACGGTAAATATAGGATATAGTTAAAAGTGAGCTAATTAAAAGAAACCTTCAACCTTTATTTTGTTAATGAAACATAATTCATTTCATATTAAATCTCATGTTTGCTTTAAGTTGTTTTGTATCAATATCAACTTAAATTATGAAGATGAAAACAATCACAGCTTGGTTTCGAAAACGAGATTTGGTATTCTAAGACAGTATTCATTATAGACTTCTGGTATGGGTATGCTACGATGTTTGATTTTATTGGTAAACTGATAATTATTAATTGTAACTAAAGCAATAATTACGAAGAATGTTTAATGGCGTCCGTAAACTAGTAATATTTTTGTATTAGTTTTAAAATATGGTAAAAAATAAACATGATAGCTATTGGTTCACTTACTACAAATGCCTGTGGAAATTAAAGTGTTTCGTTAGCACATCAGCCTTAGACATTGTGTCGAAATATTAAATAATATATTTAAAATTTAATTAGTTTTACACAAGCGTGTAAAGTGGCATGTTTCAGATTTCAGGTGATTAATGCAGATGAGTTAATGGTTATCTTTTCATGTGCTTCCTCCCAAAATTTTCACAAAATAAAACATTGCTTTAAATATGAAACATATTAATAATGCTGTCGTAATAGATTATGTTTATTGAGCTGAAGAACTATTTAAAAGATTTCTAGTACGCAGTTTTCAGGTATCTGATATCAAGTCAATAGCAGTTTTCTTCAGTACTATTAGATTCCTTTCCCCATTTTTTTCCTTTTCAAATGCTTTCCTTTTTCTTTATTTTTCTTACCAACTCAGATACTTTGTTAATAATTAGTTAATTATTGTCATCTAAAACATATTATAAACTATAGGCTACTGAATTATAGTCATTGTATTTGAACGAAATTTTGGAGGAAATTTTCAGTCTAAGTGTATTTATGAATGTGTGTATAAATCAAAATCAAAACAAAAGCTTACGGCATCGGGGTTGAGCTTCACTTTATTAATAATGGTAAGTAATTGTTACTTTCTCTGAATAGTTTATCACCATACAAGCTGCGTGTAAGTTTGTAAATGACTTAATATTTGTTGTGAAGTTTTAATGCCTAACATAGAGTTTACAGATTTTCCTCACCTAACTTTCAGTGGGTTAAACCATTAATTTTCAGCTTTCTAAAGCTCGTGACTCTGCAAATTATCATCGTTCAAATACTTTACTTTTCTTGTTAATAAAACAAAATATGGCACAGGATGCACAAAGCGAGTATTTGTTAATTAAGGACTACTGGTTGCAGTGGTAAAACGATTAGATAGTTAACGGCTCAGGAGACATAAAAGTTAGTGATATTCTTGCCAGGGTTTCAACTCCGGACCTCACAGTTCTAGTTGGACATGTTATCAATTAGTCTACGATGGCCCACGGAGATGAAAGAGAAAATTCCTTATATTCTTTCTTCCCCACACGCACATTAAATGCGGCTGAGGAGCAGAGGAACTCAGTCGCCAAATCCAGGAGGAGACAAATTATTGTTCACCACATATTTAGTTGTGTAAAGCGATTAGATACTTATCAGGGGAGGAAAACGGAAAATTAGTTATGGCTTCGCCGAGATTCGAACTCCGCACTTAATGATTGCTGGCCAGACGTGCTTCTAATTACACCATGAACGCATGTAGTAAGAAAGGAAAAAATTCCTTATAAACCAAGAATTTAAAGTTAACTGAGGATCGGCCAAAATAATAAACTGGTACCGATATAACTGCTTGTTGCTGTAAACAGGTATATGAAATGTGCTTGTTACTATAAATACGAAAGAAAGGCAATCAATATCGGTTTCAGAAACTCCTCTCAGTTAATTCTTCAACCCTCCGCTCCTTCGAACATTATTGTCTCGCCAAAGTACAGCATTCTGGTCGCTAATTGCATGCCATTGAACACTGATCTACATTACTGTTAATTTGCTAGCTATGTATCAGTCCAGAGACACCTCTTTCTTCCATCCCACTTTAATATATTTTGGAATGAATGTGTCGTGTTTTGAATATTAAAGGACTAAACCAGTGTTAAGCTTAAAAGAAAAGTTTAACAGCTTGAAATGAACGTTACGTATTCAGCGATTGTTGGAACTTGGTTTTTCTTTGCATCAGATCCTAAATTTAATAGATTTTATGAAGGGTAAGTGGCTTCAAAAATGGTTTAAACTAGTATTTCTCAGATGTGAGTTCTAATATTTTTATATTATTATACATTCACTTCCAAACGTTAAGCACAAAGATGTAAAATGCAAAAACATAAACAAATACTGCTTTGATTGACAGAAAATTCGGCAGAAAGTAGCATATATATTTATGCATAAAACAAAATCAATAATTATATACAGAAATGAAAACCATATTAAATTTTTGTAAGTTATCAGATAATGGCATACTGGAGACTTAAACACAATTATGTATTATAAAGTGAAAATAAACAGCATAAAATGAAAAAGGACATTAATAGGGTATGTGATCCCCCCTCATCTGTATACAAAGTTTACACCTTGTGACCATGCTTTCAATTAGGTGGTCAACTACCACAGAATTAAGCAATCGCCATTCTTCTTGTAGAGCAGTTTCCAGCTCAATAAAAGTGGCTAGAGGTGGGAAACGTGAAGATACAGCACGGCCGAGAACATCCCAAAGATTTTCAATGGGATTAAGGTCGGGCGAATATGCTGTAACCATAGATGTCTGTGTGGTTTGGAATTGTTTCCGTAAACGTGAAATTACAGAATGAAGAACGCCGAAAAAAAGAGCAACATCTGTGATCGACTGCCCTGCTTCAATGCGCCCCACAGCACGCCAGCGCTCAGAATCTTCCATTCGTCTTCTGGAAGTCATAGAAACACGTATGTCTTGAAAACAAATTGTACGAAAATTTTAAACACCTTCTAAAAGCACTTACAATCAACTTCTGTAACCTTTCATAAAGCTGGCTTCTTATAAGACTGCCTTTTTTGCATATTTCTTGACATGAAAGCGCGATTGACTGTTACCTAACATATTTGCATACTTCCATCTACCTCTGCAACGAATTGCATCCTCTTCAATTCTGATTGGCTTCCGGAAATTAGCATTTTCCTCTCCGTGATTAACTTTTGTAAGTGAGTGCATAACGTATGTTCTCCCTCCTTTTCTCATGCCTTCGTGGTGTACCTGGAAGTATACTTGAAAGGTACGTATGCAGGAGGTCCGGAGTTCGACTCCCAGCGCATTCGTCAAGTTGAAAAAAAACCTAATGACTCTACAACTAATATTTCGGATAATATAATTTCTTAGGCTGACTAATATTTGTTATTGAAGTAGCATTTCTTATATGTTTGTATAGAATGAATCATGAACTTGCGTCGATCAAATATCGAGTTAAGTTGTGTTCTGTTTAACTAATAGATGGCATGCCATATTGTCTTAATACACATTGATCAACACACTTAATAGTATATTTTGTATGGTTTTCTCAAATGAGTAAGAAACCTTTGAGCTTTTTCTGCATCTCCGAGTATGTAAAAAAAATTTGCCTTTCTAATAAAAATGGTTAGCTCTCATGGTTAGCTGTCATGGTTTTCTCTGTGCGCAAGGTGATAGAAGCCAGTTTTCCTTAGTAAATCCTCCAAGAAAGCTTCCTTCCCCTTTGGCAGATAGCCTTAGTGTGGTTTTTCATATTCAAATAACAGAACCGAACCCAACTTTGTTTGTAAACGTTTTAATATTTTTGAATCTAATTATAAAAATCCATATTTATAAAGTATATTATTTAAGCAAGTTATGTGTAAAGAGAAATGAAAAATTGTATATAGTATACAGTAAATTTTGAAAAGGTAAGGGTCATTAATGCTTAACAAAAAAATCTCATTTCCTTGGCAGGGGCCCAACAGTGGCCTAGCGGATAGCATAGCTGAACACTGGCATTTCACCCGGAGTTTGGTGCCTAGCAAATTGATTGGCTTTTCCTCTATACGTAGCGTGAGTACACGTTAATTTGGCTAGAAAATTGTCCACAAAAGTATGCTTCCTAACTCATATGTACCTCATATGTTTTAATAGAATCAATTAAATAGCCTGTGTATCGCTCGATATCGCATACTGAATTTTAATTTTTTGTGATTAATTACTTTACAAAATACTAACAATAAAAACTTTTCAATTATGTCTTTCCTCTACTAATTTTTAATGAATGATTATGTAATGTAAGATAGCCATCGAGAAATATCATGTTTATCAATGTTATTCTATATCGGGTTACATTATTGTTCTGCTTACGTTATATTGCTGTTACGGTATATTGCTGGAAAGCAATACACTTACTAGTAAAGTACTTTATTAGATTTAGAAGCCACTGTTATATATCCTTTTCGAAAGAAGCAGGTAAAAAACTATTTTGAATGTCAGTTCTATTTACGTTAGAAAACTTTGGAATGTTATTCATTCAGGAAATTTATGATAATCTCTCCCAAGCGGAAATCATATGTATTATTTTTATCATAAATCCGATCTTTATCTAACTTGATAAAATTTGATAGCACGGGAAAGTTATATTTAAACTGATTTTGCTTAAGTGTTTTGTTTATTTTTATTTTTATTCGCTTATTTAGATGAAATTTTGAATTTAACCAACATTTTGAATTTAACCTTCTACCAACATGATTTCCGGGATTTTTGAGAACATGCATATTTACAATGACAATGCAATATTCAGTAGAAATATTTTTAAAATTTGAAAATTTATTAATTTAGAGGTGAATTGCACTCATATAACTTTAATTAACGGCCAAACTAACCAACACATTCTTTCGATCTTAAATCTAGATTAATTAAAAAAAAGCTTCCAAATGAAAAATTTCAGAATTTCTAAAATAAATTATCAAATTGTGACGGTTTTTAACAATTTTTTTTCCTATTCTACAGTAACTTACAACAGTGTATTTTTCAATTTAATTCTTCATTATGGACAGTCTGGGGATAACGATATCAGATTTCTATATCAAACCGAAATTTAAATGTTAAATTGCGAAACTAAGAAATTAAATTATCCGCCATGGGATAGATTAGCAGACCTTCTAAAAATGAGATATCTCTTACGCTGATTAAAAGAAATAATTTTCCTACTTTTAAAGGGGTGATTTTTTCCATTTATAAGTTCTTCGCATTTTATGGGCTAACAGCATAAAATAAAAGATATAAAAACATTTTTAAATTACATTGTTTCATAGTTTTTAAGTTACCTAGAAATACATTAAAAAGTATTTTTCGGGGGGGGGATGTCCTGTGAGAATATTATTGGTCATATGGGACGAAATAGTTTACTTTAAAACTATTTTTGTGTATTTTTTATTATTCATTAGTTAATATTAATAACAGAGCATTAAAATATACTATTGCTTAAAGATTAAGGTGTGAAAATTAAATAACGTAATAAGAAGGAAGTAATCAGCATTCGTGGCTATTAGTCCTTAACTTTTTTTTCAGTTTTATTCCGTAAATAGTCGTCTCCCAAGAACCGCATGCAAAGTTTTTAAGCTGACATTATTGCTGAGTGAAACCAAATTGAAGAAAATAATGCGTAGAAATGTCACAGGTGCTTCTTACAGCTCATACGTCATTCGCATCATTTCGCGTTGTGACCTGTTAAGTGAACAGACCTTTCCGTACATTCGCAGCGTGGTGAGGTTCGCTTAAATGCTTTCCATAAGTGGAATGCTGCCTCAGTTGGAATCAGATCCGGAGATCCTGTTGACTGTTCTATGAGGTTAATATTTTGATTCACCAACAGTTCAGAGACAGCCGCTTTGCAACGAGTTGTAGCTGCATCTCATGGCTCACAGCATCCGAGAAAACGGCACATTCGCCGTCATTAGTGACTGAACTTCCTTGGAAGATATGGAGTCTATAATATCTGCTCAAACGTAAATTCCGTCCGTTCAAACCGACGCCTTTCAACTATTTTGATGTGAGATGATTTCGTGTTCCCCTTTCTCTCCAAATGTTAAGATATCATTTATCGTTAGTGAGACTAAATCTGTTCTTTTCAGTAAAGCTTCCCCTTCTAAGCTCTCCAGTACTTATATTCCGGCACCCTAGTCTGTGATGGTAAACGTCAGTGGTACACTCAGCATTGGGGGCATAGCGAACAGACGTCGATAAAAATGGTAACGGCGACGGTAAAACGCGATACCACGAGTTCAGACGTGCGTTGCATGCACCATTCAGTTTTTCTCTCTGCCTTCATATTGTCTCACCTGCAGATCAAAATATCGCTGCTCCGTCGTCTTAGTACCTCATGCACCACCACTATTAAGCTTTCGGACAGCTGTTCTTATTATCAGATATGTTATCCAAACTCGTAATAGTGCGTGGTGTGCTACCCCGAATTCCTTGAAAGCAGTAGTTACACGTTGACCTTCTTCTGACTTCTCAATGATTCGATCGCATGAAAAGTTGTCCGAATGCTGCCTCTGAGACTGCGCGTTGAATGTATTATACTGTGGCAGCAACTCGATGTCATTCAGACCGATGTGCATTGTGTGCTAACTTCGCTGAAGTGTGACATCTGCCTCCCGCTTTGTACCCGTTAGACACGACCATAGCCTTTAATGCTGTCTTTATGCGTATGAGCTACCTTACCAGTCCTTAGAAGATCTCCAAACTGATATCCACAGAAAACATACGGCAAAAACACCATGGTGGAAGATGACTCGCGGAAAACGCCGCAAGAAAAATTTGTTCTAGTATAAAACATAGCGGGAGAAAAGAAAGAAAAATGGAAACGACGCGGTTCTAGAATATCGTTTGTAAAACATTGCGGTAGAAATGAAAACGATGCAGAAACATAGCAGTTTTAAAACATCACAGTACAAAATACCGTGGTAAAAATTAATGCACTTATAAGATATTTCTCCCACCTTCTTCGCATGCCTTCGTGGTGTATTGGTCAGCATGCTCGACGCGTATTCGAGAGGTCCGTGGTTCGAGTCCCGGCGAGGGCATTGCTCATGTTTTATCTCTCCTGCTTCTAAATATCTAATGTCTCTACAATGGCGCCCGAACTAAAAAGGGTGGTGGATGGTGATTCTCCACCCTCAGGATCTTTCGATTGGGTCCTCTAATCCCCAGTCGCTCTTTAAAAGGAGAAGTGTATAAGGTATTTCTCCCACCTTCTTTGCATGCCTTTGTGGTGTAGCCGTCAGCACGCTGGGCGCCTATTCTAGAGGTCCGTGGTTCGAGTCCCGGCGAAGGCATTGATCATTCTTCATGTCTCTGCTTCGAAATAACCTAATGACTCTACACACTTACAAATCATGGCATAATAATAATAACCCAAACATTTTCTGGCTATAAAAATGTCAAGTGAATTTTCATGTAATGTTTCGTAAGCACAAAAGAAGTAATAATTTTTATTCTATATATCATATTTTTGTATAACTAATGAACTTTTTTTTGGAAAATTAAGGAGGAAACTTGAACATTCAAAATCCAGAAATTATTAAATATATATGCAACCTAAAGTATAAATTTAGTTGAAGTTTAAACTTATGTGGCCAATTATTAAAAGTCATTATTTAATTAACCTTTCTAATAAAGACTGTATAGTATTATTCATGAAAACATGTAGTATAAAAAATGCTAGAAAAAGGAAGATTCATAAATTTAAAATTCTATTAACAGCTATTTGTCGCATTATATTTTAGTAATTTCAAAATTTTAAACGCTTAAGTGTCGGTTTTTATTTTTCAATAAAAATTTATTAGTTAACACAAAAATATGAAACATTGCGATAAAAATATTGCTTATTTCTTCTTGTGCTCACAACTTTTGAAATAGCAGCATTCAAAGTTAGTATTGAAGTAAACTTCTGAAACAGCAGCATTAAAATTTAAAAGGGAAAGAAACTTAGCCCATTCGGTATAAAACTGCGTTAGATACCGAAAAAAATAAACAACGAAGGTATTGCGAATCTGTAAATGAAATAAAACAAGAGATATATAGAAAATAAAAAATCTACATACTCACACTAAATTCTAATGATGAGCTAGAATTCTTTATTATCAAAACCCGAGAAGTTTCCCAGGGATGTATGGATTGGCACATGAGTTCTCAGTAAGTTTCTCTTATAATTAATTCTTATGACAAACCAGCACATCAGGACAACTTACATGTCAGGAATAGCTTTAAAGTTCCAGATTTTCTGAGAACATTCTCCACAGATCTCATATATTAGGAACGTTTCTATTAATGTAGGCCGTAATGAAAATAATTTAGTATCCATAAATATAAGTTAGAGGTTACCAACCCAATATAAAATCCTCACTTTGAGTTTTGGAATTTTATTCGTATACTTATTGTTCCGCACTGCTGTACCAACACATTTTAAAAGATGCTTTTTATATACTTAAAAAGTAATATTTTCCTAGTTTACTTTCAGATGAGCACGAGATTACTCATCTTTCTCAAATTTAATGTGGATTTGCTCCAACGGTTTGCTTTTCAGTCTTAACCTTATTTGTATCACTATTTTCTGCCTGTTTTCGGTAAAGGAGCAAGCAGATTGCAAACTTCAAGGGATCGAGAGAAAATTTGCTTCGTATGAAGCTGCCTATACATATATATACAGAATTACAAAACAATTTTTAAAAAACACAACCATGCCTAAATTTTTTGGGCATTAAACTGCTGAAAAATTATCAGTAAAGATATAAAGTAACCAATTTAGAATTCATTTTTCACAAAGACCAAAAATTGAAATTCACGAGTAATAAATTTCAAATAATTCTATAAATGCAATAAAGAATTTAATAAATGTTAAAACCAAATCTTTTCAAGCAAGCAATACTCCAATTCAAAACATCAATGAAATTTAAAGAAAACTAACATAATATAAGAGAAATTCATCAACTTCAGTGCTACTTCGTCAGAAGGAGGAACACTGAAATCAATTGAAGCCTCTCTTCTGCATCCAGAATTAGCCGATGAACCATTTCAATATGTTTTAATTATAATAGGTGATCCGAATTTATGTATATATATCTATCTATCTATCTATCTATATATATATATATATATATGTATATACCATGATGCACCTTAGTAGGGGATATCTGCTAACTTTTTTTTTAATGCTTTGGCTCTCTATACGTGAATTTTGAATCATGGATCCTTATATTTAAGTGTATTGTCGCTTAACTTGATTCCGTTCTAAATTTCCAGATTGTGCGTTAATAGATCAAACTTTTTTAATATATTTTTTAAAAAACAAATTTGCTCCAAACTGGGTAAGCTCTTAACAATAAATATTATAAAGGAAGCTGATAAAATCTTCTGCATCTCTAACACGTAGCGACCACACCATATTTATGAACATTATATACGCTTATGTACAATTGGGTCATTGCGTACTTTTCATCTGACGTAATATACTAGAAGACACAGTTTAAAAATAATAATAGTAATCACTGAGTAAGGTGCTCCTGGAAATCTCAGGTTGTACGTTAGTAGGTTTAAAATAATAGAACACTAGTTTATTGCAGCAATAAATTAGTAACATTCAATTGATTATAATGTACATATTATTAACTTATTAAGCGTTGAACGCACTTAACATATAATTCTCAGATAAATCGGAATGTTATTAATAGAGATTTAAGACAGATGCGTAAGCCGCTTACATAAGAAAAACGTTCTAAAGTTATTTCCATTAAGGACTTGCTCGCTGATTGTAACTGAAGAAACTATTATACTAGTCTGAATTAATTATTGAGCTGTAAGTAGAAGGAAAGTATCTTTTCAGAATAATCTAAGGAGATTTTAGAAATGAGAAATAGAGAGTGGTTTAGAAGCTATTTAAAAACAGAGTCAAATCTCGAGTCAAAATGTATCAAAACAGATTGTAGAGATTTTTCTGTGAAACGTACCCGAATGAATATTAAGGTAAACATGGCGAAACGTAATATCTCCGAAATGTGACCCTTATTGTTAAGAAACAACCAGCACAAGTTCTCTACAACCCCGACGAAATAGATAATTTGCAATAGACTTTATACTGAAGAATCTTATGCTCATTAAATAAAAGAAATGTATTTCTTCAATATCTAGTACAGTCATTAGGATATAACGTCTGTTCTATTAACCTTCATTTTTCATCTCTTGTGCTTCGAAATAACCTAATATCTCTAGAGTGGCGCAGGAACTAAAAGGTGGTGGATGATAATTCTGCACCACCAGGATTTGGCGATTGGGTCCCCTAATCCACAGTCGCTCATTAAAAGGGGAAGTATATAAGGTATTTCTCCCGCCTTCTTGGCATGCCTTTGTGGTGTAGTGGTCAGCACGCTAGACGCGTAACCGAAAGGTCTGTAGTTCGATTCCCGGCGAGGGAAATGCCCATTTTTCATCTCACCTGCTTTCGAAGTAACCTAATAACTCTGCAAGTGGCACCAGAACAAAACGTGGTGGATGATGATTCTCCACCACCAGGATCTGGTGATTGGGTCCTGCAAACTTGGTGTAGTGGTCAGCACACTCGTAACGGAGAGGTCCTGGGGATGCGTAACGGAGAGCCGTCTAAAAGGAACGTTACAGGGCATATGATGTTACCAGATATCTGAGTCGCGCCTAAGTATATTTTTACGTGAGGCAAAGAGGTAAACGCGCTTTCCCAAGTAGAATGCAAGGTTTCCAGCCACTTGGGTAAAGTAGCAAAATCAAAATTTTATTTTTCAAAATTTACTCGATCACTGAATTCATGTTCTACTAGAATGAATGGTCATGTTTGGATGTTTCATTTCACTAATGAATATCTTATGTAATATTTACTTATTTTTAAACTTACCGAAACATTTTCCACTGCAAGCAACAGTAACTGGCAAAGTTAAAAGAATTTTTAACACTGCGTCTAAATTTGAATGCGATTGAACTAAGCCACATTCAAAAATTATTTTTAAAGGATCTAGGCCTGTAGTTGATTACTACAAGGAGTTATTGAAAACAGCGTATCTTAAAATTTCGATAACTTTTTATTGAGTTTCTGCAACATTTATATCATTTGAATATTTAAGTGCTGAGTTATATGCGGCTGCTTTTAAGTTACCTAAATTCAATAACGTTCATTTTTATCAGTTGGAAATTGAAAATTGGAATATATTAAGTTCCGTTTTTGTAAATCCATTTCCATTGTGAGATTAAAACATGCAACAATTCTTTAAACTGGACTATGAAAAAATAGTTTTTTGAAAAATTAGTTTTCTTATTAATTGATTCTTGGTAATCTAATATACTAACCTTTTGCTTTCTCTTCTCTTCAAATTCTGTTGAGTTATTTATCTCTAAAGCTAAATTTTACATTTCTTAAAAGTGCTTTCAGAAATATTAAAGAAAGATTTAATTTCTCTGCTATGCATACGGCTTCATATACAATTAAAGTTTTTGACTGCAAGATTTTATTTACGTTTCCTGTTAACTGCAGTGTTAAATTCCATGTAGATAACACGCATAAAAGTTTTAATCAATTTGCTTCGGAATGGTATTCTTTCACTGCAGTGCAAACGCCCACTAGCGGTCCAGCAGTAAAGTCGCTAAGCGCTGTTAGTTTGACATGGGTTCGACTTCAGGCGAACAGGCTGGCTGTATGGGAGTTTTCCTCCTGTGCACCGTGGATACGAGCGAGTTTCCCTTACGAAGACATCTCTTTCCTTAGACGAGATAGCCGTCGTGTGCTTTGCCATAATCAAATAAATCAAACTACTCTAAACTAGTGATTCATCATTCGGTGCATATATTTTAAAAACCAATGTTCTTCGATTACTTATAGATACGATTCTTTAAGAGAGTTTACTTTTGATGCAAATGGTGTATACGTGTGGCTTTTAAATGTTGTTTCAAAACCTACCTAAGCCCATCCCACCAATTCATAAACTATAACAAAAAATTGTAGCATGCTTGCTCTAACATGCTTGAATTTGGGGAACTGGCATTTTTGTTTACTAAATTAAACTATTAGTCTAAAAGGAATATAGTTAGCTTGATTACTTCTTTAACAAATAACAGCTTGTGCAGTTTTGAGCACTCCACCCATATTGGTCCAATTATCACATCCTTGACCTCGCACTTCAGTATCGAGATCATATTTTTTAACTTATGAACAATTTCATTTACTAAACTATAATCAATTTTCTCTTTTACTTCTCTAAAATCACTAAAGCTTCCTTAAGCTGTTATGATTTCTTTTAAGTGTCCATATCTAATTATTGACTCAGTTGCTCGCGATGCGACACATGTGGCTCACCTCAAAAATGAAAGAAAAATATTTCTCTTCTTATTTCCCTGAAACATTTCAAACACGAACACGGCTACTTCATATCACTCGTAAAATGTTCCTAAACATAATAAATTATCTTAATAAACAAAGAACGAAACAGAGTAACCTACGTTAAAAAAGCTTTGTATTCACAATACTTACTTTGAAAACAACTGTTTTAAGAAATAAAAAGTACACATTTAACGACTAATAGGCACAGATTTCTTTCTGCAGAAAAATTATTTTGTGTGTCGTTTAATAATGGAAAATATCCTATAATAGAAGCTATGGCTTCGTTATATAATGTTTCCAATAATTTTCAATTACAAATAAATTATTAATGCCTCAAATGTATAAAAACTCTTATTTATACTAATATTCCTGTGTAGATCGTACTACTGACCGAAATGGAACATGATTTTCATGTTGAAATTGTTTGACTTATATTAGCCAAGCATGTTTCTATCGGTGATTCGAATTTTGTTAAATGTCTAAATTTTAAAGTTTTTTTCATTTTGTTTTCTTCATCCTTAATATTATATCAACAAATAAACCCTTTCAATGATTAAGGAAATGATGATTGAGGAAAACTTGCAACTTTAATTTTAGAAGATTATGAAGTTTAGTTAATTTACGTGTCCTTGGCTACTAGAACTTTAGTGAAGTGCTTAGGGATTATTCGCTGCTCTTCTTGCAAGTGTAAAATATAAGTCCAAAGAAAGGTTAAAATACCCTTTTATTCACTCAAAGAAATACTACAGACAGCCACTCTCGAGCTTACAGGAAAGCCTCCACTTGGGCTTTAACTTACGATAAAAATTAAGGAACTAAACTACTTATTCTAACTGGCTAAACTTTAGCTGAAGCTTTACAAAAATAACTAACCAAGTTGGCCCGCAATTATACCTCACCGGCAGATACTCACAGGCATGTAAGACCAAGCGTCGTAAGATAGGCTTAAAGCAAAGACGTGACCCGAAGGCAGAACACGCTTTATTGAGAACTTCTGAGCTTTTCTACGGAAGTGACTGAAATTCCCATTAAATGTTTCTACTTCGTTTACTTAAATTGCGATACTGAAGTCTCCTTCTTGTAGTTGAAAAGCAAGAACTAAATAGAAAGGGTTTCAAAATTAAAAAATAACTATTAGAAAATCAAAATCGCTGAAACAACCTTGCATTTTGGCTTACATTTATTGAAACAATCGATTTCGAGAGCAGCTACATGCCAGAAACATACATACATTTATGCAGATTCTTCATGGTTTAATTTCTTTAAATATAATACAGGGCGATAATATTTGGTGGCAACAATTTGAAAAGTGAAACAACGCTTATAATGAATCAACGCAAAAATGCCAAAATGAAATTAATAGTCCTTTCTGGGCAAATTGCCCGTTTGGGCTAACAAGAAGATAAAACCTCAAAACGAGCGGTAAAGCCTCAAAACGTGCATCTTGTTCAACGGCACATTTTGCACAATAAAAAGGTGCAAAACACTGATAATACAGTACATTTCATTTCCAGACATTATTGTTCCATTCCAATGAATCTTTATCTAATTCCAATGGATCTTTATTAATTATTTATAGATTACACTAGATCTTTATTTATTTCTATGGATCTGTTGCAAGACACTCTAAACAGTTACATCACCGTCCGTTTTCAGCTAGACGATTTCGGAACGTTTGCTGTCGAGAGGTAAAAGTAGCAGAAAACTATACTTCGAATTAAAGGATTTTTAATGTCGGCAGTATGGTACTTTCCAGACAAGTTTATAGTGTGAAACTCAATAAGTTACGTTAGTGTGAACAAACGTAAATTAATTTCAGGGCGTTATTTCTAACAATAAATTTTAATCTTAGAAAATAGCATATAACGTACAGTGAAAGCTCAGTATTTTCGAGAATAAATCCATTTTCTTAATTCGTTTAATTCCTGTGGATGGTTTATAACACAAAATTCTTTTGATACTTCTTGATGTGTTCCGAATTTGAAAGTTAATGTTCATAATTTCTTTTTAAAAGGGAATTTTGAAATTTTCATAGCTAATTTGGTGCCTCTTCTAGTTCATCCTCTGAGGCAGGTGCTTCACTTGCCTCATGCTTGTCCCGGCTCTGCCAGACATATCACCACGTAGATCGTTGTAAAGGTAGAACTGAAAGTAAAAGTATAATTTTTTTTAATTTCTTTTAAGATAAATTCCAAATTTTCATCCTTAAAAATATTTAAACATAATCTCGTAGTATGATTTTAACAATATTTAGATATAATCGTTCTTATAGGCAACAACGTTCTAAAGTTAATAATTCTGCGTAATAAATTTAAACTACTACTTATGTGCTGATAGGATTGCTAAGCTGACGATTTTTTATCTCTAGCCAATATGATAGTGTGAGTTAACGCCTCAAGTCATATCACACTTCAGACATACGCGACAACATTTTCTTATTCAGACTTAAGTATGTGCTTTCGTTTAGAACAATTATAAAGTTGTTGACTGTATAATATTACATTAAACATATTGCTGACTGCAGTTTTGTTGAATCATGTTCAAACTCTATGAAATCATTGTTATTTTTACTGCTAATAATTGACAATGAAAACTGTAGAAAAAGCAGCTAAACTTGAATGAAATTGGGATAAATAAATGCATGCTAAATTTTGACAAAATTGAAAAATGCCTTGTTTACTTTACTTACGTGTGCAAATTTTTATGCTGAATTTCTTTATTTGTTCACTATCATACTGTAAAAAGTTATCATCCTCATAATAATTCTATGTTTGCATATATTTTATTTACAACGTTATTTGCATAGGAACAAAAATATATGTTTAACCAGGTATTGTAATATACGACGGTAAAATAGCATTTACATTTTGTACCCTGCATTATCAATGATAAAAGAAATACCTTTCGAAAATTGAATAACCTATTAATCCAACCTATTATTTTTAGGGAGAATTTATAATTTTGATAGAAAAAGATTTTTCATCGAGATGCTTTCCTTTTCCACATATCTTGTTCTTAAATATGCGCTTTCTATTTACTAGCTATTGAGTATTAGAGCTCTACTGAGTAGAGAGAAAGTGACGAAAAAATTCATGTACAAAAAATCATATGAAAAACTGAGAGAGTGAGTTAAAGTTAAGTATACAAAATTAGATATTAATGTGAAAAAAGTATAAATATAACATAAACGTTTAGTAAGAAGAATATTTCTGAGATAATTTTGACTTCGGGTTCATTAATATCAAGTGCTAAAATATTTTACCATATCTCAGCTTCATATATATTTTAGTGTCATTGCATTTTCCCTTAGTTAAGAATACTTAATCTCAAGAGAGAAAAAAATACTCCAAAGTAAAACATAAAATTAGGCAAAGCAACAACCTTCTGCTTGACGTAGATTAACTACTTACGTCAAGACTCTATCAATTTCTGAACAAATTCCCAGATTTCTTTGCTTCTGATGACGAGGGATCTATACCTGTTTGACTTCAAAATCGATAGAGTCTTGACTAAAATCTACACCAAATACAAGCTTGTTGCTTTGTCTAATTTTATAAAATATTTAATCGGTCAGTTTACCTCATGCAAACATAATTATGGCATTAATAGCGTTGTCTTCCCTGTTTGCTTTTCTCCGTTGTAAACAAATATATTATTGATACATATATGCTTTATCGTCGCTATACATTCGATAGTAATATTCCCCCACAGTAATATTCTTGGATATTTTTTCTGACGCGCAGGGTAATTCAAGAATAATTAATTATTTCAAATTTGGCAAGCTTCAATGTCAAGAAATCTATGAAATGTGTTTTGAATGTAAGTACCTGAATGATGGCACTGAAAAATAGAATTTTAAAGCTCTAGGTTTATTACTTTGTACATATTTTTCTCAAACATTTTCTAATTCATGTGTCGATACTTTTTTTTCACTGACAAAAATGCTCTATTGGATATGATCCATCTACTGACTGGTACATATGATCTATTAAGCATAGGACGATGTAATTGAAGATATAAGTAAACATTACTTTTGGCATGTTTGGTTTAATGAAAATATTGAAAATGATACGAATAATGTTAAAAACGCAACATGGAAAATAAGATTTGAATAACATTTGGTAAGTTCTGTGTAATTTCGAAGGTAAAATGCAAATAAATGTGCAATTAATTTTTTTAAGAATTATTGACAATATCCAAGTTGCCGTTGAAAGAACAGATGCTATTATTGTCGCAGATATTACAAAACTGAGTAAATGAAGAGAATAAGAAGATATGATGATCTCGAGGCTGCAAAACCTTTATTGTTCATTAAAAGAGACACTAAAAACAGTGAGCATTGTTGCGAATGCACTTGTGTAATTTTCTTGCTAAAATATAAACAAACGAAAATGAAATTTTAAACCCAGAGCTTATAGTGAACTAATTAGCAAAACTTACCGATTTTTTTCGTAAATTAATAAAAGTGTAATATAATACATATTTTCACTGAATTTATTTATGCAATTGTAGAATTATGTGTTTTTAATTCTTAAGTGTAATTTCTGAATTTTTATAACATTACCAGTCGCCGGTCAAAAGGTTTTTATACTATACTTGATAGAAAGTAAAATGCATACGTGTGCATATTATTATTATTATTATTATTACTATCTTATACATCAAAATGTTCCATATTTTGAATATTTGGGCCGAAATCTTGAAATTCGATATAAGCGAGTTAAATGTACTTATGTAGCACTATTTCAAAACCCTTCTTGCATTTCCCATCAAGCGTAAGTTCTTTTCTTAACCATGTTGTTGAGATTTTATAACTTTATTCATGTGATCCATAGTGTCTGAAGAGTTGTAACTCTTAACGACAAATTTTAATGTAATTTTTAATAAAGGTTATAAGGTATTTTCCCCTCCTTTTTTGCATGCCTTCTTGGTGTAGCACACTCGGTGCGTGTTAGGGAATTCCAGGTTCGAGTCTTGAAGAGGACACTCGACATTATTCTCGTCTCCTGCATAAAAAGAAACCTAATGCCTCTACAGTGGCGGCCGAACTAAAAGGTGGCGAATGATAATTCTTCACCACCAGGATTTGGCAGTTGTGTCTCCTAATCTCCAGCCGCCCTTTAAAAGTGGGACTATATAAGGTATTTTCTCTCTCCTTTCTGCATGCCTTCGGGGTGTAACTGTAGCACACTCGTCGATATTTGTATATACTCGTCGTATTCGAAAGGTCCAGGTTCGAGTCCCGGCGAGGGCATTGCTCATTTTTCACTTCTCCTGCATAAAAAAACCCTAATGACTCTACAAGGTTTCAAATGCTGAAATTTCCGGAACTGTTTCCGTTGAATTCAAATCCATTAACTTTTCCGGAAGGCATTATTTCTGGCAACCAAATTTTTATTTTTTACGAAACGTTTTGCTACTTTAAAACTACTTCTTGGCCATTTTAATAAGCCATTTTAATTAATAACAACTTCCTCAAAAACAGATTTCTAGTTGAATGTTTCTGTATTTCACTTTTATTGAATAATCCAATAGCAGTCGATTAGCATTCAGCATTTCAAATTTCTTGCGTAACATGTTTATATTCTACGTGTATCCTGATGATGCTTTCCATCAAGGCTTCTAAATTCCCTGAAAAAAAATTAAACTTACGGGACATGTTTACTCCAGCATTTACATCTTCACCCCAGCCATATGCATGATTAATTAACCTTAAGGGGCATGTTTTACTCCAGCGGAGAGCTCGGCGAAAGCTGTAGCAGATTTAACATAACCCAGGGTGCACCATTAAAAAGCCTGCCACTTTATACCCCATTCTTATCTGTTACAGCTCATTCCGTTCTCTTTGCCATGACTGAGCAGGATATGACTGATTTACATTTGGACAAGTGCCCTGCACTATCTGTTTTTTATTCTCATGTGCCGTGCTGCTTTTCCTTGTCGTGCGGAAAGCCCGTTGCTAAGGGCCTAGTGGCCAAACGACAGACATTTGATAAATAAATTTTAAAAAAAGGTTTTACTAAAGCGTATTACAATTTTTCAGCAACTCACAAATTTTTCCTCAATTTCCTCAATTTAATGGACTTTTATAAATCGTGTGTGTGCCTTATATCTAAGATGTTTGAATGTCACTATACGAATTTCTTTAATCACGGTTTCTCATCGTTACTTAAAAGATGACTTACTTTAGATTTTGTTAGATTACGGCAACGCACACAAGGTCCGTGTGCTTAAAGGAAGGATATCTTCGTGGAGGGCTTTTTAAAAATAACTGGCTTGTATTCCTGTTACACACGAAAATCACGAAATCATAAAAACTGCCGTGCAACCAGCTCGTCCGCCGGGATTTGTCCGCCGAGTTTTATATGAGCTACTGCTTGATTTACACCACGTACGCAAATATATAGATTAGAGCTTGATTTATAGCATTTCAGAAAAACTCCAACAATGAACAGCTGCGAATCAATATTCCCAAATTAAACACTCTAACATACTGTTCTTTGTATTTATTGGCTAATTATTGGTTAACGGAATCTGATTCAACGGGTAGTGTAAGATGCATTTATTACTGATTAAACAAAGTATGGTATCGCATGGATAATTTTTCACAGTAGTCTTTTATTTTAAATCTTTTAACTTAAGAGGCTTGCATTTTAACCCTAATAAATATTTTGCATGTACATCAAAGTTCCTTTACTGCTGCGTGTCCAACAAACTTCCTGTGCGTGACACACAGAATGTTTTTAATTAAATTATTCTCCTGCCTTCTTATTATTCACTTTAGTAAACATACCTTTAAAAAAATGAAAATAAAGCTCTACTTATGAAAGCTAACATGCTTATCTTTTTCCCGAAACTTTCATCACACTACCATCGTTCGACAATATCAGAGAGTTAAAATTCTTTCTTTAATGTTCGCTAACAGTTCATAATCAGATTACATATAACCACATCCTGCACTGCTTAAAAGTTTCTTTCGAATTAATTAACAATAGGCTTGCATACAAAGAAGAATTTGATGCATTGAACACTTAGTTAATGCATCGTAAAAATATTGTGTAATATGAACAACATTTTCTAATTGATGTAATTTTTAATGTTGGGGGTAAAATTTATTTCCAAAATCTGTAAACAGAGATATGATCAGTTTTATTTTCATAAACAGACAGCTCACGGTAATTGTGCAACTAATTAAAAAGCTTTTTGTTTTGAGATTTATTATGAAAAGTATTCTTCGAATACTTGTTACTTAATTATTAGTTTTAGAGAAATAATGAAATATCGTCTTCTCCAAAGTATTTTTTTAACTTAGAGCATCAGAATTAGTTTGGCTGGTATGTATATAAGAACCTCTTTTAGAAAAGAATAAAATAATTTGTCACTTTACATCAATTAAACTTCATGTTTTAGTATATTGTTTAATACGTTTCAAATAATTTGCAGTTCCATGAGGTGCAGAAATGTTAGAAATTGTTGAGAATAATATGTAAAAGTAAAAACTAGCCAAGATCCAAATCACGCGAAATTTAAAATTTCCTATAAAATATTTCAGAGCTAATTATCCTCTTTGGATAACTGAAGTGACAGAGCATCTCTTCGTAGGCTCGAAACCTTGAGTTCGATCCCCAAATGTGACATAGGTCTTTATAGTGGCTTCCCGTTAAAGTAGGCTGACAGCCGCGGTATATCCCATATAACAGAAACCGAGAAAACTCAGTCAGCGATTATGAGAGAATAATCATCATTCTGAAGTAAATGAGACATGTGATCTCCCTCCTGTTTTTGTAGCCATAGCTTAAAATCTAATGTAAAAGCAAGAAAATTGCTGTATCGCCCAAGCAGGAAGCAGACGCAAACTCCTCGTATTAAACCACATGGCAGAAATATTCAAATAGTGCGGAACATAAAATGCCTTGCAGTCATACTGGCGAAGAGATTTTATGCTTTACACACATAAAAGAACTAAGGAAACGCTTCGCCTTTTGTATAATTCGGTGTTACGCACGGCAGCACACAAATGAGAGATTCCCGCGCATTTTCACAGAACTGAGTACACGACTGTTGAATACCAAATTGTTCTGTATAATACCTCCGTATGGAGTTCAAGAACCATGAAGAGCATAGAATATAAACTTCACTAAGTTAAACGACAATTTTCACTGAGCATCTGCAAGAAATGCTGTCCCTCTATAACTATTGCACTCAATTATATTGGCAAATCTACCGCCTTTACTTCTTACGGAACATCGAGAGCATATTTTATTACATTACGCTCAGCCCGTGTGAAATGCAACAGTCTCGGACAAAATCTTTCTGCATGTCGACTGCGAGAAAAAAATGTAGCATTATCATCTGGCCGCCTTGCTGATAATAGCTGAAAGTCTCCCACGTGTCCAACTAGCTAGTAAAGCCATTAGCACCAACGCGGCCAAGAATGGAAGCGCCTGTTATAAAATGCATGAAAATGCAGTTACGAATAAAACTAGCCCAGGATGTTAAATTCCTCAAACTCAAATGTTCCAGGCTGAACTTGTGGCTGTGGGGACAGCGCTTAAAAGGGTAGAGACCAAATGGGCGTAATAGTGAATGGCAAGTCTTCAAGCCGTACGAGGCTACAGATGCAGAAATTGCATCCTTAAACGGCATTAATGCCAACTTAAATGCCAACTGCCAATAGATCAAGACTACGCTGAATTCCCACCCACGCAGCAATTCAAGGCAAAGAGTCCGCAGATCCAGCAGCAAAACATGCGGCAATAGAACCAATACCGTTCCGAATAAAATGTTAAAAGTTCCAGGAAGTAGCAGGTATCTAGCACTTCGTTCCTGATATCTGCAAAGTACCAAACTTTTGACTGAATTCTAACTGACGCATTCAAGGAAGTACCTGTATGTATATGCACTCCCCACCCCAGGGGATAAACAGATTCCGTAGAGAAAAGTTCATACTATGCCCCACAGCAGCATTATGCATATCTTCCTCAATTCTGCTTACAAATAAGTTGTAAAAGTAGGAAAGACATGTTCGCCGCCCAAACATGTCGACTGAACTGAAGCTGAAAAGCACTTCCTCCCTTGTGAACCTTCCGTCCTGTCTACATACAATGGGACCCTAAACTCGATCTTAATTCCTTAACGCCTTAAAAAGGATTTAGCAGACAAACAAGCAACAGATTTTCAACTGCTTAACTATATACAAACTAATTTTTTACAAAATGCATAATAAGTACAAAACAGAAGTTATTCAAAATGAGATCATTATTATTACCTTAATTATTAAATAAAAGTATAAACTAATTTTTACATAATGAAAATAACGCAAATAAAATTTTACATTACATATGCTAAGCGAGCAACACAAGTTTATCCGGAAAAAAAAAAATTCTTCGTTGTTGTCTTTATCACTACTGTAACTGTACTCTTGGCACTTGGCTTCTAGAGGCGAAAGTACCAATAAAACTAAAACTTCTTTCGACAAAGTTTCGAATTTCATTTTAAAGTCTCTTGCTAGTTATAACGGGATCAGAGCTCAATAAAAGCAAGTTAAAAATATCATCCTTCTATTGCTCTCGACCGTATTTTCTTGAATTATTTTCGCGATATCTCTTTTAAAATCTTCTTTGTATTAAAAAAAGAGAGAAAAAGACTGAAAAAAAATTATATCGTGCGCAGCATATAGCTCTACAGATATGTTTGCACGAAATACCTGGCAGTACTACGAGGATATTCTCTGAGTTTATCAGTAGTAGTTCCACAACCTCTTGAAACAGCAATCAAAATTATGTGCATTTATTTAACTAAATCAGCCTTTATTTTTCCGAAGATAGCTCAGGATTAGCACAGAAAACTGTCTTGCCGTATTTTTGTCATTTGACTTCGCAAACTCTGTCTACGATTAATCTATAATTTTGTCTAATTATCTTTCGAGTGAGTGTTTTATTTCGCTTAACTAGATTTTTTATAGCTTCCTCGAGGTTACCACTTTTGATTGGAAGCTTTTAAGCTGTGTAGAGCAAGCATTCGAAGAATATCTATCAATATAATACAGATATTCCAAGTTGAAATTTTTTATTCTTTGCTTCTTTTTTTAACATTCTATTATGAAAATAGGTTCTTTAATTTTGCATTGCAAAGACAGTATTGTTGTATTCGATACTCACCTTTTGCCAGATGTCTGCGATGTCTAGCTATTAAAGATACATAGCGCTTAAAAAAAACTGAAACTTCTAAATAATTACAATATTTTTTCAAAATTCTGACTTCTGATTTTTCAACACGCAACCATCTAAGCTTGAGTATTCAAAATGAGATAACTTTTGAATTTCATCTTTTAAATGCTTCTCAGGACATCCAGTTAGTTTTCTGATATTTTTCGTGAAACAATTAAATGTTTTTCAAATTTATTCTGAGTAGACCTTCTTAAGATGTCAAATAGTGCTTTGCCGCCCAACCGGGATAGTAGTTAGCGACGCTGACTGCCGTACCGAAGGGCCCGAGTTCGAATCCCAGAAAAGGCATGGATGTTTGCAAACGTATACTCTCTGTGGGGCATGGGGTACTCTAAATATGCGGCTAGCCGAAAGTCCTTTCGAGTGGTACTCGTCTTCCCCCCCCCCCTCGGGGGGCTTTCCTTCAAAATTGGGGGCAGAACTTAGCAAAGGCTGCTCAGTGCTCTTGCCAATGACAAGCGCAATCTTGATCCCTTACCACGATGAATTTCGTCGGCCTGCCCTAATATCAAAAACTTGATCTGATGTTACTGACAATTGAGTGGGATAAGCCACAAACAAACAAAACAATAGTTCTTTTCTTGTTTTGTGTGTGCTGTTAGAAATGTTTTCTAAAATAAATAAGTATTAAATTTCAAAACCCTTGAGTACATGGCTGTTTCAGGAACATCCGTAATTGCAAAGAAAAAAATTCAAACTTATACTATTTCTGATATAAACATTGATTACCATGCTGCCAAAAGAAATGTTTAATCTGGCTCGGTTCTAAACTTTAAAGTTTCCGTTTTCTTTTTTTCACAGTCTTTATAAAGAGCGCTTTACAACTGCAAATATTATCTATAATTTAAGTATTTTATTACTGTTTACAAGATGTTAAATATGTTCTTGACGTATCGATAAGAAATGGTTTAATTAATCAAAACAGAAGATTTACAGTCCAGATCACATATCATTCACCAGAAGCTTCGACAAGGGACTCTTGCCCAACAGTCGCAAGAACGGCAGTTTGTATTTAGAGCATGGGAAAGGGGGATGTGTTATGGAATCTAAAACATCTCTTTTCTTATACTTTGAATTATTGACTACATGTGTATAATAAGAGTAGTTATCACTTTCTGAATTTTAAGGTGCCTTGCCTGCCTTGATTAGAGGGCAAGAAATGAGCCGGAAAATTAATAAAATAATTACTTTAATATTATAAAAATATTTTGTTTTTCATAAACGTAACAACTTTTAATCAATTTTTGCTTCCTGTTTCAATCTGTATAAAAAATTCAGAAATGTGGGAAATGTTTTCTTATCCATTGCGTTTGCCAGGAAATAAGAGTATACATATGAAATCGAAAATACATTACTAAAATTTATTATTGGAATTTTGCCGTGAATCTTGTATCTTGCATCTCTGATTTTCATTTACATTTTGTACCGAACTTTCTTAAAGTAACTTTCTTACAGAAAGAAAAATATTTTTACTTTCTGAAATAACCATGCTTTCATAAAAAGAAATGCAGTAAGTTTTGAAAGAGTTAAATTTCTCTCAATAACATTTTCTGTTTAAATGTCATATCAGATTTTTCTCTTGTTCTTTGATTCTCTAAATATCGCAGTTAATTTAAGACGCTAAATTATACGTACGATAATGCAGGAAGAACATGAAGAAACCTTTGCTAAGAATCCCATGATCAGCATTAGAGCATGAGTTTAAAAAAGACCGTTAAGTTTGTAAAGACATTACATATTTTTGAAGCAGGAGACATGAAAAATGAGCAATACCCTCGCTAGAACTCAAACCTGAACCTGTCGAATACGCGCCGAGTGTGTTACAGTTATACTACAAAGGCATGCAGAAAAGGAGGAAGAAAGTACCTTATATACTCCGCCTTTTAAAGGGCGGCTAGGGATTTGGGGACCCAGTCGCCAAATCCTGGTGGTAAAGAACCATCATCCCCATCTTTTATTTCGGGAGCCACTGTAGAGTCATTTTTTAATGCGATAAGATGTAAATGAGCAATGCCCTCGCCGGAACTCGAACCTGGACCTCTCGAATACGCTCCGAGTGTTCTAACCGTTATACTACGAAGGCATGCTGGAAGGAAGAAAATACCTTGTATACCCCCCTTTTAAAGGGCGACTGGGAATCAGGGTACCCATCGCCAAATCCTGGTGGTGAAAAATCATCATCCACCACCTTTTAGTCAGGGCGCCACTGTAGAGTCATTAGGATTTTTTGATGCGGGAGACATGAAAAAAGAGCAATGCCCTCGCCGAGGCTCAAACCTGGACCTTTCCAATACGCGCCGAGTGTGCTAACCGTTACGATACGAAGGTATGCGGAAAGAAGGGAGAATATAAAGGTGACTGGGAATTAGGGGACCCAGTCGCCAAAGCTGGTAGTGAAAAATCATCATCCACCACCTTTTATTTCGGACGCCACTGTAGATCATTAGTTTATTTTTGAAGCAGAAGTACATGAAAAATGAGTATTTAGAGTACACTCTTTTCAAAAATCTTGAAGTTTCAAGAAGGACGTTTGCGATCGTCACGAAATTTGGTATGCAAAAACATCTTGATCGAACATGCAAATGATCAAAGTTTCAAGGCAAATAAACAGGATTTGCGATCATAGCGCGCATTTCTAGTGCGCAATTCGCAAAGCCCAGTAACTGAGGTGGAAATTTTATCTTTTTTATTGCTGGCCATTGTAATTCCGTAAAGAAGCAACTAAATATGCCATTACGACGATATCGAAGACCTTACAGACAGCTAAACGACTTCGAACGTGGTTGCATTGTAGGGTTGCGTGAAGCTGGCTGGTCATACCGAGCAACAGGTCGCCACCTGCAGCCTACAGACACTGCTGTGCAAAGATGTTGGTAGCAATGGTTGCTACAAGGAAATTGCCGACGAAACGAAAATGAACGCTCTAGAAGGCCAAGGAACACAAATGCGAGGCAAGATAGGATGGTTGTTTGCCAGGTCGTAACTGCCGCAACGGTATCATTGTCGACTATTCAACGCATTACAGCCACGTCTATACCTCCCGTGGTACCGTCCACCATCTCACGGCGCTTGTCTGAGACAGGGTTACGCTCACAGAGGCCTTTAAGACTTTGACCCCACAACATCAGCGGAGTCGTCTGGAGTGGTGTCGCAGCCGATCATCATGGATGCCATCAGACTGGCATCGTATAATGTTCAGCGATAAATCCCGCTTCACTCTTGAAGCAGATGACCACCGTGTTCTTGTCTGGAGAGGACGGGGCCAGCGATCCCAATCAGCCTTTGTTTTACAAAGGCATACAGCCATAACCCCTGGTGTGGTGGTGTGGGGCGCTATTTCTTATAACAGCAGATCATCTTTAGTCATCCTCCGTACATCTTTAGCAGCTTAACGATATGCTGATATCATTCATCCTGCGGCCGGTTGCATTACCCTGCGTGGCACGTCATCTTGGGGCCGTTTTCCGACAAGATAATCCCAGGCCTTATACCCCTCGCATATCTCTGCACTGTCTCCGTGCGGTTGATACTCTTCCTTGGCCAGCAAGTTCACCAGACCTTTTACCAATTGAGCATGTTTGGAGCATGGTAGGCCGCCAGATTCGGGCGCCACAAAATATCGCAGATCTGGAGCGACAATTGATGAATGCCCGGCAGAATGTGTCGCAGGCTGACATTAGGAACCTCTACCACTCCTTGCCTCGAATTCAAGCATGCATTGCCGCCAGGGGCGGTTCCACCAACTACTAATTTGAACCCTCAGTGAGTGATTGTGAGCCGTGAACAGGTACTATGACCTTGATTTTTTAATTATTTTATTATCTGTGTATGAGCTATACACATATTCAATTTCATCAAAAACAGGAACTTCCTTCATGGTACTTCGATTTTTTTTTTCCCAAAAGAGTGTATTTAGAACAGTTTCAACAGCGCTGACATGTATTCTTGCCGATGTGCCCACTCTCTCAATATAGTACGGGTATTTTTTCATAAATTTATGTTGGATAATGGTTTTATTGATGAACTAGAGATTAAAGAGGTGATTATAAAGAACGAATTTTTTATAGATATTGTGATATGGATACACATCCGTCCGAAAAGACTATAATTACATTTGATAACTTACAATAGAAGAGAAACACGCCAATGTGACAATCAAATTCGCTAAAACAACCTTATATTTGGCGTACATTCACAAAATATATTTTGTTCTCCTGATGAGGAGGGACCTGTAGCTGCCCTTGAAATCGATTGAGTGTTTTTAGTGAATGTACGCCAAATACAAGGTTGTTTTAGCGAATTTGATTTGATAACTTTTTAGATGTAGGTCAGATTGATATATATACAGACGGATCGGAATGAATAATGGAGTTGGTTGTTCATCTGTGATTTATTTGTATGGAACATAGATCGAGTACCAAAAATATGCGTTAAGTCCATTGAATTCAGTTTTTTAAGCTGAGATTAGAGCAATGGTTTACGGATTAAGACAGGTTAAAGAAAACTTGACTTGCAGACATAAAATAGATATTTATTCCGATGCTTTGTCTGCTTTATTCGCAATTTCTAATATGCACACTGATTTTTTAATAATGATATATTTATATGATATTTATATGATTTATTTATATGATATTTATATGATTTATTTATATGATATGTTATTGATATTTGATATTTGATATACATATATTGATATTTATATGGTATATTTATATGATAATTTTTTAATAAACCTGAAAAGTTCTACTGTCTTTCTGTTGTGTAGAATCTTGAGAAATAGTTATTTCACTGAGGAAGGGTTAAAACTGCCCTTTATTTAACTCTTAACTTATTTACAATGGGCCAACTTGACGCTAACAAACTACGCCTCAACTTGGGCGGTAACTGAAACAGTAGAATCAAACTTAAGAATTTAAGATGTTCACAAATATTAGAATTACTCTACAGGGCTCATGTAATCCTGTAGCCTACAGCGCGTAAATGAGTCTAGTGGCAGGAAGATAACAGCGCTTAAGCCATGTCAAACCAGCAGTAACTGCTAAACAGAAGTTTGCGTATAAGCACGCACGGCAATTTCCCGGATTCTCTCTTTCTCTACTGGAACGTCGATATTTAACTTATTCTTCCACTGGTAGAATTTGCATTTCTTACGCGCGCTACCAAATTTAAATATTCTGGCACTGACGATGAGGGGAATGAAGGCTTATAGAAAAGTAACTTTAAATTAAATGTAACTGGTTATTTAAAATAAATATAAATCCCTACAAACCAAATTAAAAATGATTTCAAATTTCTGGCTGAAGTACGTAATATAAAATTACACTCGATCAAGGCCCATAGTCGGTATATTGGTAATGAGAGGGCGGACGCGTTGACAAAGGAAGGTCCTCAAGGCCTAGGAATGAAAGATATTGAAGTGTTGTATTCGAAAAGAAAGTTATTAAATATTAGGGGAAAAAGGAAATATTTGTGGAATGGAAAGAAAATTTGGAATCGTCCGGAAGAAATAATGCTTGTATCAGATCTTTTTGAAAATTGACAAAAGGAAAAGATATTTAATAATATAGATATGAACCAAATTATTAGTGATCACGGCGATTCCCAACACGTTTTAAGAGATTTAGTCTTCAAGCAAATGAAAACTGTCAATTTTGTAAAGGTAATAATTGCCATTTCCTCGAATCTTGTAGTCTTACTGGAGACAAAGTTCAGAGACGCCAGTTTGATATAAAAAAGGATTTTAAAAATTATGAGAAATTTAAACAAGTAGCTGAAGAAATTATGGTGAGAACTAATCAGAATAGAGAAGAGATAGGGATTTTTATTTGATTGGATAATTTTATGGATCATGGCTGACTTGTTGTTCTCCGTTATTGTTTGACGGGTTGGCCCCTGTTATGGCCTGATGGCTGAACTTGTTTCGGCTCGGGGGGGGGCCCAGGATTCACCCTTTGCAACAATAAAATAAAAAATGAACAATGCTCTCGCCGGGACTCGAACCTAGACCTCTCGAATACGCGTTGAGTGTGCTACCGTTACGCAACGATGGCATGCGGAAAGGAGTTTTGTCTTAAATATTTCTCTAAATATGTTAACTTGCTGATGGATAAATGTTTAAAACAGGATTCAGTTAATTGTGTTAAAAAAAGCTTCTTTTCAAATCTCTTAAAAAATTTTGTTTATACAGAGTGTAGAGTCATTAGGCTATTTTGAAGCAAGATGCCTGAAAAAATGTGCAGTGACCTCCCCCTGACTCGAACGCTGGGCCTCTCAAATACGCGTCGAGTATGCTTCCAGTTACACCACCAAGGCATGCGGAAAGGAAAGAATCCTCTTTTAAGCTGGAACTCTCCTTTTAAAAGGCGACTGGGAATTAGGGACCCAATCGCCAAATCCTGGTGGTGACGAATTATCGTTCACCTCCTTTTAGTTCGGGCGAGTCATTATATTTTTTTGAGGCGGGGAACATGAAAAATGTGCAATCCCCTCGCCGGGACTCGAACCCTGGACCTCTTGAATACACGTCGAGTATGCTTCCAATTACACCACGAATGGCATGCGGAAAGAAAGGAGAAAATACCTTATAAGAGAAAGGAGTAAAATTAATGTCATTTTTTAACTCGTTGTTATCGCAGACTATATAGACATTCATTATTCATTAGACAACGAAAACTGTATAATTTTGTATTTACGAAACTGTATAATTTTACGACTCCGTATATCATTTTGACGTTTGATAAGTCGTATATAGTTTCTATGCATAAGCCATAGTTCACACCTCTCTTTCCTTTCGCAAACATTTTTTTTTCCTTAAGTGTGTTTCGATGTTGAAATTAAGTGACACAAAATTTTCCCTTTCATGCCAGACGTTAACCAAAGTTAGTGACTAAACTGTTCTAGACCTCGAAGACAGCCTATTTTAAGTGGCTGAATGGATAAGGCGTCTGAACACTGTAATTTTTCCTGCTTTCGATTCCTAGGAAATGGGCTGGTTGCAGGACTGTTTCAAGGTTTACCCGTGCATAATGGGCATGCAAAATAATTTCCAACTAAATGTCCTTCGCGAAGGCATTCCTTGCAAATAGTAGCTCTCGTTTTTTTTTTATTTAATGAATTAGCGAAACGAAACCAATTATTTAAGCTCATTATAAGTACTTAACATAATGGGAAAGCCTTTATGCCTGAAGAAGCCTTTTGTTTAAGAAAAATTCATTTTGTACTGCAATCAAAATTTGCTAACATTATTATACGTTATAAAACAGAATATAACTATTACATAGTATAACATGTTTTTATATTTTTTCGAGACTAATTTCTTTGCTTCAACAATGGCATTTTCTGAATAAAGACTTCATTTTGCTTCAAAAGCGAAGTGAAGTAATTCAGTCAAATCCTATATTGGATTTTCTTTTGTTTTTGTCTATATGATGTATCGTAATGCCACTTTAAAATCATTCCTCTTTATATAGCCACTCCCATATCACCTCTTGGCAGTGAATTTAAAACGCGTTTCATGATTACCAAAAGACGTTAAAATCGGCCTTCCTTTTTTGCCATTGAACCGTCCTTTTCAGCAAGAACTCAGTCTGTGAGGTATACTGAATTTTTTAGACAAATTTCAGTTTTTGCTTTTTCAAGGCGTTAACTTGTTGTTCATTTTTTCATGAACCCCTTGTCTCCTGCTCAGCATAACTCCACCCGGCTCTTACTGACTGAGACTCACTTCAGCAGTTCCTGGTCTCTACGCCGGTTTTATCCACTTCTCCAATGCCTGCTAATTTTTTTTGTCGGCCTTCTCTCCTATAAAGTTATCTATAGGTTATCAGAAAGAAAATTTCAAACCTTTTCTTGAAGTTACGCCTTTCTTTCGCATGGCTTCCGTTCTGTGGCCCATAATTCCCAACTTTTATTCCATTCTTTTTTTCTTATTTTCGAACCTTTGTTTGGCATCAGCAGTTGTCTATTGCGGGATGTACTCCATTTCTTGCTACTTTTCTTTCTTTTAATTCATCCTTTTAGTAAAACGCCAAGTATTACTCTGCAACGAGCTCATCCTCTCCTTCTTGCCTCTTAAGCCAAACTGTGTCAAGAATTATTCCCTCCTCAATCGCAATCTTTTATCTGAGGAGAAACTTCTCTGAGTAGGTGAATCCCCTCTAGGGTAATAATGATATTAAATGAACAGTCGTATATCCAAATGCAGTTTATAAATCTGCATGTTCAAATCACTTTGAGATTGTGGCAAATGGCTTTTTGTTTTCCAGGTTCCGCAGCATAAACTTTCAAATTAAAAAAGGATTAGTTCCATTTCTGACATCTTCTATACGACGGACCCTTAGCTTCACAATATAGATTTGTGCTGTGTATCGGAAGATGTTCAGAGAACTAAAAACATCAGTTTCGAGACAGACACTTTTACCTCAACCACAACCCATACTCCGGTCACTAATCATACTTTAATGAGGAGCATTTGAACAGTCTAATCTACATGAATCCCTGTAAAAACTCTCACGAATTTACGAAACAGATAGACAGAGATCAGGCCGCGATTATGCAATGCGTGTAATTTATGACAAAATTTGAAGAATTGAGATTATGTATGCTGGGCAGTGTCTCCGAGGGCAACAAGAATCAGAATGTTGCGATGTATGATGCTTTGCTCGCCCAGCATCGCGGTTCTTCTAAGCAATACAAAAACTTTCTAATTAGTGCTGTTAAGTGAGATGAAAACCTGTTCCTTTCTGTTATAAACATCATCTACTGCTAAGGATTCCTTTTATGGGAGATGTTGGAAATGAAGCTTCTTATCTACTGCGCATTCTATATTTCAGAATCTAAATACGAAACTGCCATTAACCAAACTTTGGAAACTCTTTCTGTATACTGTATCGAGCTACATTTTAATATATTGCCGTCCACCTGCGCCACCACTATTATCCTGCAAAAAAATTCTGAAATAAATTATTATCTCATGAATTAAGATAGATAATATGTAGCATTTTCTATCTGGTCCACATTAGCTGTAATTTATAGTCTATCTTTCTAGTATGCCCCTACTAGTGTATTTTTTAGATTCTGAACAGTAAGTGGTCCTCTAATTTTACAGAAGCACTTGTTTAACTTTAAGAACAGGAGAGAAGGACGTAAATTTAAGACATTGCCTTTAAAATCGGTCTTCACATTTTCGTCGGTTATTATATAATTTTAAATATTATCTGCTGTTATATAATTTTTGTGTACTTCTGAGCTACGTGTTGCCTCATCTGTTCACTTCCGTTTATATAAGGCCCATCAGTAGCAGAGTGGGTAAGACTGCTGATCATCTGCAGTGATATTTGGGTTCAGACTCCAACGAACGGACAGGCTGCATAATGTTTTTGTGGCTTCATTAATGCATAATGCAAATATGAACCTTTTACTCTAACAAAATCTTCTATGAACACAACCATCCTTTAAGAATCTATCCTCTAACCAACGTGAGCTGCTTTGTTTAGGAAGTGGAGGCCAAAATTCAACCTAGAGTTTTTACCATAAAGACTGTACTTCTCTGAGCATTAGAAGAAGCCATCGAGTGCATTTCCATAATAAATAACCAATTAAAATATCAATTTCTGAATATTTTTAGTTTGGTTTCCTTTAAACTGTTTGCTGATTACTTACCGCTAAACATAAAATAGTTTCTCAATTGGCATGATACTTTACAACCTATAATCAACTTTGCAATTGTTTTCCGTGTTGTACCAGGCAGAGGGCAAAGATACTCATTATTGTAACAAGCTCAGCGCTGGTGAAAAGTTCACGTAATGATGAATTATCCTAAATATATTTTATTTATGAATTCATGTATGCCCATTAGAACCTTCTTTCCCAGCATTTTATGACAAAATCTAGGAATATGCCTAAAATAATGTTACTTATAAATTGTAGAGCATTATCCAGCATTATTGCAATGGGGTCCTGAATTTTAAAACCCATTTCTTCAGGAATGGCTCCGCCATTGTCGGACCTGTCTTCTGGGATGTTCTCCATCAAAACTAGAGGCGGAACTGAGAAAATTCACAATGTCACCTGTATGATGCTCAAGGTTCTTGCCAATGACAGGCGTAATCTTGCCTCCTTGCCACGATGAATTCCGTAGGCTTGCTCTGATGTTACTGTCAGACAAATGAGATAAATCACAACACACAACAACAACTCACTATAAAAAACGAGCTCTGGTTATGAAGGAATTGAATGTATCAGGCACAATCCTCAATTTTTTGTTCTTTTCATTTTTGTATCGAATCACTTTTCAAATAAAAGAATACTGCCACCAAATGTTATCGCTGTGTATTATTTTTAAGGAAATAATATAACAAATATAAATGATATAGCGATTATAAACAGAAAAAATTATCATAGCCCATTACTTGAGAGAAGATAATAATAAAAGAATGCGTAGTGTTTAAAATTAACATTGAGCCGTAGTTTATAAACAAGTTACATTTTATTTCCAAACGATCAACAGGAAGCGATAGTTCACTTCAAGCTAATTGCTATTCCGCCATTTCTATGTTAAGATATGGGGGAAGATCATGTGTTCGCTACATCAGAATTTTTAACATTACATGTGGGATTCGAATCAAATAAATCTGCGCCAAAGATTTCATTTGGAAAGCTGTATTTTATGCTATTTAGACTGTCTGCTGACGGGGTGGTGCTCGGGCATTTTCCAGGCTCAAAATCCAAAGCCTTTTGGCATCAAATATATGGCGAATATATCTCTTCTTGTTTAGGTGCAATATAAAATTTTAGCAACAATTTAAGCAGTATAAAGGGGATGATTTATTAGTGTTATGATAACTTGAAACAGAACAAAATTTAAAATGAAAAGATAAACTGATGAGTTTTACTTTGTGCTATAATGATAAGTTGCGTCAAATTCAAACAGAGAATACAAATAAAAAACTAGATAAAATTTTAAAACATTGAAGTTTTTAAAATCAATTCATATTAAGCAATTAAAGCACTCTCTCTTAAATAATGTAGCAAATTAAAATTAACGTCTTTTCCAATTAAATAGACAAGACATCAGATCTATTAAAATACTTCAACCGAGGCTGTTAAAATACGGTCAGTCTATATGTCGCACCGACTACACAGCATTACAATTAATACATGGAGGTTCACTCTTGGTTTTTAACAAAACTTGGGCGTCCCTCTACAGTCACCAATTCTTAGAAGAATTAGAATAACTTCCTCCTTCCGATTTTTGTTCGCCTTCTAATATTCCATCCTCAGGTTTTGTGCTTCTTAATTTATTATTTATTTGCGCATCCCGCAGTAATTACCACTTGGTCAGGACTTTGACAACCATTTTAATGCCACTCAAAGGAACAAGCCGACTAAATAATGCAATAGCGGACTTTGCTGAGATGTTTACCAGCACATTGTTTTCTATTCCTACATGTCCAGTAACTCAGCAGTAAAGAATTTAGAAGGCACAGATCCTTAAGTTTAGATGTAATCGTAAAACTTCTCCAGTTACAACAGTGTATCAGAAAATTTTTCTAAAGCTTATAATGCAGTACACGAACCCCTGTAGATTATAAACCTCTTCTGGCATAGCTTGGGTATAAATGTAAAAGCATGATATATTCCAGTTACTTCAGCAGTAAACACGGAGGAAGCGTCATTTAGTCGTCTGCCTGCCACATGGCTTCCAGTCACGAATGATGCACTTTGTTATTAAATATTAAGTGATGAAATACGAATGTCTATTTCTTTATTAAGGTGCACATTGCGCTTACTTACACACCTTGACGTTCAAACAAACCGCAAAAGACTAGATAATTTGTTAGATTTTCGTTCTTTTTTGAGTATCCCTCTGCCATCCAGGACAAATGAACTGATTCTTTCAAAAAGCCTGGTTCCCTTTACTTGTACTATTCAATCCTAAAAGGAGTTTCGGCTGTAAATCTCTCTACGATTAAAACATCTTTTAAGCCATTTCATATTCTTCCAATTCCTTTAAAAAATTCGGGAAAAGCTATATGCATCAATTACTACATGCTTTTCCAAAGTTCATAAGATTGGCACTCCAGTTTATATGGTGATGATGATGTTATTGAGTAATTACATTAATCCATGTTCTTAATTAGAATCAATGGATCGATAGATTAGTTGTTTCTAATTAAGCGATTGTCAAGTAAACTATCAAATGTTATTGCTCAATTATAAAAAATGGCTCTATACCGATAAATCTATTGCTCCAAGTTAACCAATCCATGTTTCCATAATTCTACATTAATTAGTCTTTTCTCAACTAATTTTCGAGAAACAGGGCAAAGAATTTGTGCAAATATCTCTAAATCGTTATATGTGCTTTCTAATATTAAATCTATTTACTTATGTTTCAAATAGGAAAATCCTGAAATGGTCTAAAACCGAACTGTTTCATTTTTTCTGTAAGGAATTACAAGCATTCAACCCACGTTCCCTTGTGGTATACAAGTCAGCGCAACCACCTTGAAGCTGGAAGGTCTCAATTGACTTTTTACGTTTCCCACACTGTAAAAAAACCCAATTGTGTTTACAGTGATGCTCGAACTAAAATATGGTCAATGATTTGGCTGACTCAGTCTTGTTTATTCCTCTCAAGAGGAAAGCAATCGAACTACCTAACTACATTCTCCATGAATTTTCGGGGGTGATCAAGCATAGGAAAGAAAAAGCAGGTTCAAAGGCCTGTCACTTCACAGAGTGCAACATCCAGAATAAGCCGAATAAGGTGGAGCAAGCGCCTGCGATATTTAAAGACTTGTCTACGACAGTAAGTCAGTGACTCAAACCTTA
>KK119579.1:604775-635330 GCA_000611955.2 Stegodyphus mimosarum
GGCAAACTCGACATTGTACTATGTGTCTCAAGAAATGTGACAATTTGCGGCATTTTATTTAGAACTATCTTTTGTTTTTGGCCCACTGCTGTTAAGGATTTTGTCGTTCTACGGGATAAAAAAACTCCTGTACACGACTCATCACTGAAGTCGGCACGGCCTCAATCTTACTTGTTGAAAAATGGTATGCCAGATTTCTTAAAAGACGAGCTGTCTTCTGAGATCTTTTGATACATACTGCTGGTCGCCGGCCCTTATCTGTTAGGCATAGGCATGTAGTTTGCTTAGATTTTTTTCTCAGACGCAATAGCGATGTTCTGGTATAGCGCTCTAGCCATTATCTCTCAATGGCTGTGTGCATTTAATGCCATGTATCGACCCTCGTTAATTGTTATATAGCCTTGACTTCCTATTGATGATACCCGTAGTTTGAAATTAGTGACATATCTGGATACCATTATTTGGAACACTCTTAACCGCTGAGGAACTTACTCTAACGGCTGGCCAATTTCAAACTTATCGATAACTCTTCATCTCAATCTATCATTTAAATAATTTCCAAAACATTCCTGAAATCACTCAGTCTTATGACTTTTTTTACAAAACCCATAATTATATTTCCAGAGATTCAGAAACCTATCACTCTCATGTTTTCTTAGAAAACTGAAAATTAAGTCTTTCAAACATTTTTACAATCACTAGATGTCTACATTATACATACAGTTCCTCAATTTATACACTGCTGGCCACCGTAAATGCAACACCCTGAAGGAAGCATGCAAATAACATGAAATTTACAACATGCATTAGCGGAGGTGAGATACGCAAATGATAAGAATTTCAGCGCAGAATCACATCACGCGCGCCTGTGGCTATTTAAGGTTTGGAGTTTTCGACGATTTCAAGTTCGGCAATTGTGTTTTTCTTGTGGTTTTTTCAAAAAAACGATCAACCATGCTTCGTAGTAAACAGCGATCATCGTTTGATCAAGTATCCGAATTCGACAGAGGAAGGATAGTGGCCTACCGAGAGTGTGGATTATCTTTCAGGGAAATAGGTAGTCGTGTTGGACGAAACCAAACAACTGTAATGCGGATATTTGGCTGTTGCATGCAGGAGGGTACGACGGACCGACGAGTTCCATCGCATCCACCTCAGTGCACCAATTCACGTAATAACAGGAACATTGTGCGCATGGCAGTGACGGATCGCTCAGTCACATGAGAACCATAGCACAGCACATTCAGTCTATAACGCATCATCCAGCGTCTGCGCGTACCATTCGACGCCGTTTACAGCACAGTGCTCTGTCCGCAAGACGTCCATTGCTTCGTCTACCCTTGACGCAGAACCACAGACGTCTCCGCCGCCAATGGTGCGATGAAAGAAGGATGTGTACGGCAGAATGGAATGAAATTGTCTTTATTGATGAGTCACGCTTCTGTCTGCAACACCACGATGATTGGATTCGGGTCTGGAGACACCGTGGAGAGAGGATGCTGAACAGCTGCGTTACGCACCGCCACACTGGTCCTGCACCGGGTACTATGGTATGGAGCGGTATTGGATATCACTCTCGCACTCCTCTAGTACGCATTACCGGTACTTTAAACAGCCAGCGCTACGTCTCCGAGGTGTTGGAGCCAGTTGTCCTTCCTTACCTTCAGGGGTTGCCCACAGCCATATTTCAACAGGATAATGCGCGACCTCACGTGGCACGCATTGCCCAAGGGTTTTCCGTCAATCGTCAGATTGAATTGCTTCCCTAGCCGGTTCGCTCTCCGGATCTTTCGCCGATAGAAAACATGTGGTCCAAGGTTGCTGAACTATTGACCCAGATTACATGCCAAGTTGCCCCACCAGATCAACTTTGGCAACGTGTGGAAGCTGCTTGGTCTGCTGTACCCCAAGAACACATCTAAAGTCTCTTTGAATCAATGCCGAGGCGTGTGGAAGCGGTGATCTCCAGCAATGCCAGCTACTACGGCTACTGATTCTGGAAGGAACCGCACTTCACGGAAGTCTATAAATTTATTCATTTGATACTTGGTCAACATGTTATCTACTAAATAAATTTTGTTGTGATATCTCTTGATTTTTTTTTTTTTTTTTTTTTTTTTTTTTTGTGTTGCAATTTGGGTGGCCAGCAGTGTATATGACATCAGTTTGCAAAGTATTAGTGGCGGTTATTTTTATTTAAAAAGAAAAATGTGTTTCTTTAAATTTGGACGACAATATATTTTCAAGATCGAAGTTTAAATTTACAGCATAACAACATGGTTCCTCTATTTAATGACTGCTAACTTAATTTCAGTCACAGGCATTTACCACCTCGCAGTAACAGTACTAAAGGCAGATACGTACAATACGGCGAGTTAAGGTTGACAGTTCTCAACCTTAAACATAGATTCTAGCTTCTGTTTAAAACTGACTTCATTTATATATTCTGGCGAAACATACGAAAAACGTATAAATGCAGAAGAGATTCAACAAATGAAATAATTTTTAAACATAAGAAATAACTTGTTACTTAAATTAAACATTATAAGTGGTCCGCACTTTCTCTGCAAACTTTGCGGAAACTCAAACTGTATCGCAACTGAATTTCTACGGTTAAGCTTTTAATTCCCTTGATATACTCTCACTTCCAAAAGTTAAGCACGGAGAGGAAAATGCTAATTTCCGGAAGTCAATCAGAATTGAAGAGGATGCAATTCGCTGCAGAGGTAGATGGAAGTATGCAAATATGTTAGGTAACAGCTAGTCGCGCTTTTATGTCAAGAAATATGCAAAAAAGGCAGTCTTATAAGAAGCCAGCTTTATGAAGAGTTACAGAAGTTGATTGTAAGTGCTGATAGAAGGTGTTTAAAACTTTCGTACAATTTGTTTTCAAGACATACGTGTTTCCATGACTTCCAGAAGACGAATGAAAGATTCTGAGTGCTGGCGTGCTGTGGGGCGCATTGAAGCAGGACAGTCGATCACAGATGTTGCTCTTTTCTTCGGCGTTCATTATTCTGTAATTTCACGTTTATGAAAACAATTCCAAACCACACAGACAGTTGTCCGAAGGCCCGTAGCCGGTCGTTCAAGGGTTACAACCCCGCGGAAGATCGATATATTGCTACTGTAGCCAAGCGGAATCGCAGAGCGACCTCCACACGTGTTACATGTATGGTTACGGCGTCCATTGGTAAGGAGATATCTGCAGCTACTGTATGTTGAAGATTACATATGAGTGGGCTGTACGCCCGGGTACCTCGAGTTTGTATTTCTCTATCCGTCCAAGCAAGAGGGGCACGATTACAGTGGTGCCGGGAACATGTCAATTGGAATGTGTCTGACTGGGGCAATGTCATGTTAAATGATGAGTCAAGATTTGCTCTGGAGCCAGATGACAAGCGTATAAGGATATGGCGTGAACAACGAGCATGCAATCAGTCCCAAAACATCACCGAACATCACGCATTCCGAGGCGGAAGCATTATGGTGTGGGCTGGGATTTCACTTTGATACATGTTCGGTAACGAGATGAAGTCCTAGGACCCATTGTGAGATTGTACGCTGCAGCAGTTGGCCCTACTTTTGTTTTAATGGACGATAACGCACGTCCCCATAGAGCTGACATCGTCGATGACTACCGGGAGAGTGAAGGGATTGCGCATGTGGCGTGGTCAGCATATTCGCCCGACCTTAATCCCATTGAAAATCTTTGGGATGCTCTCGGCCATGCTGTGTCTTCACGTTTCCCACCTCCAGCCACTCTTATTGAGCTGGAAACTGCTCTACAAGAAGACTGGCGATTGCTTTATTCTGCGGTGGTTGACCACCTAATTGAAAGCATGGTCACAAGGTGTAAACTTTATATACAGATTAGGGGGATCACATACCCTATATAATTATTGATTTTGGTTTATGCATAAATATATATGCTACTTTCCTGCCGAATTTTGTGTCAATCAAAGCAGTATTTGTTGATTTTTTTGCATTTTACATCTTCATGCTTAACTTTTGGAAGTGAGTGTATATATCGAAATTAGCCCTCGGACACGACACCAAGACCTCGGACAGAGGATAGTCTGCAGAAGAATAAGGGTCTATGGTCTTCACCAAAAAGCTTGGCACCGGTATTGAAGGCAGGCTATTTTTCCGTGAGCCGCCCTTTGAAGGCACTGAATGAAAGATTGTAGTTTGATGTAATTTTATATTATGAAATAATTTTTTTTCTAGAGAAACTTGAATAGTAAAATTAGTACTTTTCAAGCTTTTAAGAGATAAGTTTTTAAGTAATTTTTGAAGTTTTTAAATTCCTTGTACTTCATTCTAAATTCATGTTCATTTTATACCTTTTCATTTATAAAATTATCTTGCTTTTTATCATTGCTTTTACAGGAACAGGAGCATGCATGTCAATTTCATCAAAGAAGGTATTGATTGTAAAGACTGGTTATTAAAAATAATATGTGGTGGAATAGAAATTCGTACTATATATGTTGGACATCTTCAAGCTAAAGGCTGTATTTTTTCACGCCTTAGTTCAGAGAGAGCTGGAACTAGATTTAATGTCAGAGGTACTAATGATGAAGGATGTGTAGCAAATTTTGTTGAAACAGAGCAGGTAAGCTTACTTTTGATGTAATTGTGTAACATTTTTACTATACATTTCATTCATTCTGTATATTCATATCCATACATATAAATGTTTTTTAAAGTCACATCTTGTAACAGAAAAAATTTATAGGTTAATTTGTTATTCATTATTTTTTAGTTTAATTCTTTAGTTATCATAGCTGTAACCAATATTTGAAAAGAAATGAAGCATTTTGAAATTCCTATTAAAAATTATTTGTTTTGCGAAGTGATGAATATTTTTTATAAAAATGTTATATGTTTTAAAATGTTAATGTCCATGATTCATGATAAAAATATATTGTGCCAAAGAAAACAATCTTAAGTCTTTCAGTGCTAATATTATGCATAAATATGCTCATTTTAGGTTATCTATCTGAATAATAAGATCTGTTCTTACATTCAAATTAGAGGTTCCATACCCTTGTTTTGGGAACAGCCAGGCCTACAGGTAATGTGATCATTTCAGAGTATAACTTTTATATGAAATGTTCCGAGTATTGGTGACGTTTTCATTTTTCATAAAAATGTAATGAAATATAAGTTTGGAAGTGAAAATTAGCATATTTTCAAGAAATAAACAACTCCTAAATTAAAAAATTATGCCCATGCTGAATATGCCACCTTTGTTTTCCTTTATTGTGTGAACGACAAGTAAAAAATTCATTTTTTCGTAGCAAGATTTGTTTATACTTAAAATGGATCACTGAACTTAGTGAAATTGCTACTGTAGTCAAGCAGAATCGCAGAGCGACCTCCACACGTATGACATCTATGGTTACAGCGTCCATTGGTAAAGCGATATCTGCAGCTACTGTACACCGAAGATTACATATGAGTGGGCTGTATGCCCAGGTACCTCGAGTTTGTGTTCCTCTATCTGTCCAATCAAGAGAGGCACGATTGCAGTGGTGCCGGAAACATGCCAATTGGAATGTGTCTGACTGGGGCAATGTCATGTTTATTGATGAGTCAAGATTTGCTCTGGAGCCAGATGGCAAGCGTACAAGGATATGGCGTGAACAACGAATACGCAATCAGTTCCAAAACATCACCAAACTTCACGCATTCCAAGGCGGAAGCATTATGGTGTGGGCAGGGATTTCATTAGTATATCGCACCGACCTGCATATCTTTAAACGAGGTTCTTTGACGGCTGTCCGGTATCGAGATAAAGACCTAAAACCCATTGTGAGATTGTACGCTGCAGCAGTTGGCCCTACTTTTGTTTTAATGGACGATAACGCACGTCCCCATACAGCTGACATCGTCGATGACTACTTCGAGAGTGAAGGGATTGCGCGTGTGGCGTGGCTAGCATATTCGCTCGACCTTAATCCCGTTGAAAATCTTTGGGATGCTCTCAGCCGTGCTGTATCTTCACGTTTCCCACCTCCAGCCACTCTTATTGAGCTGGAAACTGCTCTACAAGAAGAATGGCGATTGCTTAATTCTGCGCTGGTTGACCATCTAATTGAAAGCATGGTCACAAGGTGTAATCTTTGCATACAGATGAGGGGGGTCACATACCCTATTAATGTCCTTTTTTTCATTTTATGCTGTTTATTTTCACTTTATACATAATTGTGTTTAAGTCTCCAGTATGTCATTATCTGATAACTTACAAAAATTTAATATGGTTTTCATTTCTGTATATAATTATTGATTTTGTTTTATGCATAAATATATATGCTACTTTCCTTCCGAATTTTGTGTCAATCAAAGCAGTATTTGTTGATTTTTTTGCATTTTACATCTTCGTGCTTAACTTTTGCAAGTGAGTTTATATTTGAGTCTATTTTTGAAGCAAATAAATTGAATTATTCCTTCAGAAGATTTCGGTAGATGGGATAGTTTTCCCCCGCAATTTTCGCAGCTAAGCAGTGCTTTACGCCTAGAAAACTTCACTTCCCATAAATGTTTCGGGAAGGCGAGACCCTGCAGTCAATAACGCTTATAGTAAAAATCTTTTTTCAGACGTAGAGATGTCTTCGAAATCTTATATTTTATGATTTCACTCTCAGTCCAGAAAGAGGCTGTAATTTCTGTCAACAATTTTTTCTTGTCATTCACAGATAACACCTTTCTTTTTACTTGACATCGCTAGGAAATCCAAATATTTGACTAAAGCCTTGATATTTAGGCACTAAAATCTAACGAAAAAAGCATTCAAAGACATAAAAAACTGTTTGAAATGAACGCATAAACAGGTATTTCTAAATATAAATGAATGACTTTCTAAACATAAATGAATAAATTTCTAAATCTAAATATTATGTATATATATAACAAAGTTTGGAAATTTCAAATTAAATTAATAGATTATTACTGATACTCAGCTTTTTCCTCTTCAAAGCTTTTTCTACTCCCCATTTTCCATATTACTCAAAGCTCCTTTTTGCATACATTTAATTATTTTACATAAAAATTATTTTAAATACGTTTAAAAAATAGCTTATTTCCATTAATTTAAACTATTAAAAAATTAATTATTTTTCTGTGATCAAATTTAATATTACTAATTCAGTTCCAATTATTTTTCAAATTTAGGTCTTAGTTTACCATCACTAATATTTTTATTTTTCAATTTGCAAATTCCATATTTGCACCATAACTCAATTCTTGAGTTTAATTCTTTTTTCCTTTAATCAAACTCTCCTCAGCAATTCAACTCGATTCTTTCTTCTAAATAAATTTCTCAAGGGTTACGCGGAAAATTTTAGCTATGTGGATATTTTGCTTCGGGTTTTATTTTATTTTAGTTTTTATTATTACTATTATTATTATTCCATTCAGATTAATTTAATTGACCTGATTAATTCAGTCTTATTTATTGGTTCTCATTTCAGGTATATTGCTTTCAGAATTTTTATTTTAGTTATTATTTCTTTTTACATTTTAGGCTCTAAGCATTTTATTTTTATACGGTTTTTTTTTTTTCAAAAACGTTTCTGCATTAATTATTCTTTTAAATTCTTACTTATTTGGTTAATTTCTTTTATATATATTCGTTTTCTCAAAATTTTGATTTGAAATATTTTTGTTTTACATTAGTTGCTTTTGATTGGTAAAAGTTTTTAGCAATTCTGCTTTTTCTTTGTTAGAAATTTAATTAATTATTATTTATTACATTGCTTTTGATACGCCAAATGTTTATTCTGATTCTGAATTCTTTTTAGGATCTCTATCGATTTTTACTTTTATTTTAGGATCAGAGCAGATTATATCTTGATGATAAATTAAAATTAAATAAATCTAAGAAGTTTTAAAATTTTCTCTCTTTTGCACTTTTGAAGGACTTCAAAGTAATATAATAATTTTTATCAAATTAATTTTTATTTTACTACTTTAATTATCATTTCACAATCATCTAAATATAATTCAGAAACGTGGCTTAAAAATTCTTCGGTTGCTTCCTTGAAAAAGACCAAGGCATTTTTAAAAACATTTTTATATTAATTTTATTACGATGTATTAATTATATTTTATTACGTTATTTTATTGAATTATTTTTGTTTCAGTCTCCATGTGTGTACTTCCGATTGAATGGTTGAGCCCTTTTTTGATTCAATTTGTGATTTAATTATCGCTTGATTTTATATATATATTGTATGTATGATGTATTTGTATCTTGATCTTGTATCTTTGTATCTTCATTTTATATATATTGTTACGGATTTGTATTTATTTAGCTATTTATTTACAATTTTAATTCAAATTGTTTTATTTTCCCGTGCAATGTAGTGTGTGACGAAATTTAAGATAAACTGCGCCGGAAAAGTAAAAATACAAGAGTGCGTGCATTTAATATTTAATAAATAGATATCTCGTAAATTGTACTGTTTTGCTATCCAGAAAAATTGAGAAAATAGATTTTACGAAAATATTCTCGTGCTTGATTAAAAAGTTTACAAAAGCCCTAGTAAAACATTTCACCTCAGTTGTTGTTGTTTTAAGCAAACAGCGAATTCGTTGTGAGATCGGATTAGCTTTCTCTGTATTTTGAATTGAGTTCTATTCAACGTTTCAGTAGTTCAAAATATAACTGCTATGAGATATTGTGATAGTGTACGAATATCGCTGAGGAAATATTTCAGCATTCTGTTTATTTTCTTGAGAAAGGAATAAATTTTATTAAACTTTTACCGACTTGTGCATTCAATCCATTTCGAACCCGTACGCACGCAACAATTTTTGGTGTCAGAAGTGGGATTTGAATGCCAATTACAAGAGCGATGGAAGAACAATTAAGGCAATTTATGGCAGCCTCTGTGTATTTAAAGTAGAAATTAAAGCTGGCCAAGATTCCGTTAAAGTGGAGATGAAAGCAGGTCAAGAATACGTTAAAGAAGAGATGAAAGCTGGTCAAGTTTCAGTTAAAGAAGAGATGAATGGCATACAAGAAAAGATTGAAGCAGGTAAAGAAGAAATGAAAAGAGAAATTACTTGCATAATAGAAAACAAATTCGAGGTTATGGAAAACAGAATTGACAACTGGATAAATTGAACAAAACGTTTCTTCTGTCAAAGAACAGATAAAAGAGAGAGTTTCGGCTGTGGAACAACAAATCGATTGCAGAGTCTCCGCTGTCAAAGAATGAATAGAAGAGAGAATTTCTGTTGTGGAACAACGAATCGAAGGAAGAGTTTCTGCTGTCCAACAACAAACTGATGCCCCGGTTTCTGCAGTTGCGAAGAAGTCGATAATTTAAAGAAATTCGTAGCGACGTCAGGGAGCAATTCTGACCGTTTTAAATTTTTACCCATGCCTGCTCGGCCCTCACTGAAGTTATCCACATATGATGGGAAGACCTCTTGGCAAGTACACTCACGTTTGTGAAAATTGCAACACCATGAAGGACTTACGCGAGTGAGCTGAAATTTTCAGGAAATGCAAAGTAGCGCATGATATGCAAATGATTAGAACTGCAAATCCGTAGCGCATGCGTATGCTGAGCAGCGCCCTCTGAACGGCTGATGGATCCGAATAAATAGACGGCTGTAGCGAGGCGTGTATGGTTATCGGTGGTTATCTGCTAGTGGTAAACGTTAACTCAATCTGTACTTATGCCTCGTCGACGAAAGAGAGCGAGATTTGAACAACTTACAGAGTTTGAACGAGGGAGAATCATCGGCCTTCGTGAAGCTGGATTGTCGTATCGTGCAGTAGCCTCTCGTGTGCAGCGTAACAGCAGCACAGTGATGCGCGTTTGGAAGCAGTGGACGGACGAGTGTCGGACAACTCGGAAATCCGGGAGTGGACCCCGAAATGTGACGTCAGCTCGCGATGATAGACACCTGGTCCGCATGGCGCGGACGGACCGTACAGCTTCCTCTAGACAATTGGCAGCACTGTGGTCAATAGCTACAGGTGTTTCATTGTGTGCTTCATCAATTCGTAGACGTCTGCTGCAGTGTGGACTGCGCGCACGGACTCCTTTATACAGGATCCCCCTAACGCACGACCATCGCCGCCTGCGGCTACAATGGGCCAATCAGCATAGAGACTGGCGTGCTGATTGGCAGCATGTCGTGTTTTCTGACGAATCCCGCTTTAATTTGTGGTACCATGATGGCCGCATTCGTGTCAGACGCTATGCCGGTGAACGCCACCTTCCGGAGTGCATTATCGAACGCCACAGTGGACGAACACCCGGAGTTATGGTCTGGGGCGCCATAGCATATCATAGACGATCTCAATTGCTACGAATTGTGGGCAATCTGAACAGCAACCGGTATATCCGTGAAGTTCTACAGCCCGAAGCTGTTCCCTTCCTTCAAAGCTTGCCAGGCGCTGTATTTCAACAGGACAATGCCCGCCCTCATACTGCTCGGATTGTTAAATCCTTCTTTGCAGCGCAGCAGGTACAGCTTCTTCCTTGGCCTGCGTGTTCCCCGGATATGTCGCCAATTGAACATGTGTGGGATGTCATTGGTCGGCATCTTGCTCGTGATCCTCGTCCTGTTGCGTCTGCAGACGAACTTTGGGTACGCGTACAAACGATATGGAATGCTCTTCCTCAGTCAGACATTCAAACTTTGTTTGACTCCATGCCACGTCGTGTAGCAGCACTTATTGCGGCGCGTGGTGGCCACACAAAATACTGATTCTGATCTCTTGTTCTTGTTTGTTTGCTTTGAACATTTAATCATTTATTTGTACCACTACCACTCAACTGTGTATTAAATTGCATTCAATTATGACGATTCCTTCTTGGTGTTGCAATTTTCACAAACGTGAGTGTATATTAGACACAATTTTCAACAGTGGCGGAAGCGAACGGATGGGATTCCCAAGCTAAGGTCTGTCATCTCACCGCTTCTCTGAGAGCAGACGCAGCGGATATCCTTCAGACTCTTCCCGAAAACCAGAGACTAGACTTCGAAGCTCTATCCGGCGCGTTAAAGCTGCGCTTTGGAAAATGTTTGAAAGACTACAGCAGGCTTCAATTAAAATCCCGTCAGCAGAAGCTCACCGAAACACTCCAGGAGCTCCACACGGATGTAGAAAGGCTGTCCCACCTCGCCTTTTCGGAGTGCCCGACAGAAACAAGGGAAATCCTGTCCCTGCAATACATTATCGGGATCACATACAGAAAGCTCTGAGAATGGCGGATGTCAAGGATATGAAAAGAGCTCTAATATGCGCCATGAAATTCAAGGCAGCCTAGCAAGCAACTCGTAGAGATAGCCACCCGGTCAGAGCTGTGCGAGTCCACGAGCCAGTAGATCAATTGATGGCTCGTTTAGATGATTTATCCAGACAATTCAATGCCTTGAGACCATACATTAGTGACAAGAAACCGCCACTAAAGTGCTGGGACTCCGGTGTTGAAGGCCACATACGAAGCAAATTCAGAACACCCCAGAGCGCGGAAAATAAGACAGACGATTTAAATAGACAATTAAATGCCATGAGACGGGAATAGAGTGACAAGAAGCTAAAGTGCTGAAACTGTGGAACTGAAGGCCACGTACGAAGGAACTGCAGAACAGCCTAGAGCACGGAAAATAAGATCATTTCCAAGCACCGACGCAGGAATCAAATTAATGACCATAACGCGGACCGAAGATTGAACGATAGCGAAAAACCCTGTTTTAAAGCGCTCAAAATTTCTGCAATGACTAGCAACAGTAATGGACTATCCATCAATGGGCATATCGATGCAGTTTTTGCAATATGATCATTGACACAGGAGGTAATGTTACCATTATTCTTAAACATTTAGCTCAACAATTTAAAGATAAGCTCATTTGGACGCCCTCCTGTGTTACCCTCCATACTGCGTCCGGCGAGAAACTTGACAGAGATGGGAAGTTAAACGCGAACATCACGCTTTGAAGTGCGCCTACCATCACACGGCATATGTGGCGGATATTACAGATCTTTGCATACTTGGATTGGACTTTTTAAGGAAATACAATTTTTCCTTGGATTTCAAAGATGACAAAGTGTTCTCAGCATCAGAGAACGTAATTATCCATCAGCGAAAGACCCGGCTCCGAAAGTTGCCGAAATCATACTAGTCTCGAAGAGAAACCCGAGACTACCAGCAATTCTCCATCCCAAGTGCTCATCGGTCGAAACCTTCGTCTGTCTTATGACCTCCTGTATGGTCGTCCTCCGGATGCGCCTTCATCGCCTGAGGCATACACCCAAGATCTCCAGGCTCGGTTTGAAGTGAGGCACAATTTTGCACCAGAGCGAGTCAACTTGGGGAGGGAGAAGAGGAAGACCCGATACGACACCAGAGATACTGGACAGCGATTCAACGAAGGAGAGAAGGTGTGGTTGTGGAATCCGACTCGACGGAAAGGGCTCTATCCGAAACTACCTTGGGATGGTTGGTACACAGTCCTAAAGAGGCTGAACGACGTCCTGGTTCGGATCCGTAAGTCATCGAACTGTGAGCCTAAAGTCGTTCATTACGACAGGTTAGCTCCTTATTATGGCCATAATACGCGTAATTGTACTCTTTTGCTATCCAGAAAAATCGAGAAAATAGATTTTACAAGAATATTCTCGCGCTTGATTAAAGATCTTATGAAAGCCGGATTAAAACATCTCAGCTCAGTTATTGTTGTTTTAAGAAAACTATATTGTTTATTTAGTGCTGTTATTGATTGTAGCGAATTCGCTGTGAGATCTAATTAACTTTCTCTGTATTTTGAATTGAGTTGTATTCAATGTTTCAGTGGTTCAAAATACAACTGCTTGAGATACTGTGATAGTGTACGAATATCGCTGAGGAAATATTTCAGTATTTTGCTTTATTTCTTGAGAAAAAAATAAATTTTATTAACGTTTTATCGACTTGTGCATTCAATCCAACGAACCCGTACGCACGCAACAATATGTAGTTATGTGTATGATTTATATATATATATATATATGTAAAATATGAAAAATACGATGGCTTTGCTGTACGCGAACAGCAACCTCTAATTAACTTTCAGCAATTTCAAGATTTCCCCCCTAGACTAGTACTTTCCAGAACTTTCTGGCCTGTTATGTACCGCTACTATAAATAGCTCTACGCGTCATTTTTCGTCAGATTGCTTTCTGCTATTCCATGCTATAGAAACGCTTTGCCCTGTCTCTTCGTCATTTCTTTATTAAAAAATATCTGTGACGCGGAGATTCTAAATTTGGTAGTATTATTATTTAAATCATTATTGGATATGTGATCTTCGTCTAGAAAAAAATGAGCTGTCATTTTGATCGAATAAAGATGTGAAGGTTTTAAGGTGAAATTCCTCTGTCTTCAGTTCTGCTTCTTTTCATCCGCTACGACAACATTCGGACGCTGATTGGCTAAGCTGCATCATTTCCCAATGCCCACCTACAACAAATATCACATATATATATCAAGTATTATAAAATATATGTTATATAATAGAGGTTTAAAACCGACCTTTCCATCTTAACTGATGCACTACGGACATACTTCAAATCGGTTATTGTATATAAAGAAAGTGAAATTTTGATGAAAAAAATCACCACCATGAATTTTTCCTAATCTTTATTGCAATCAAAATCTGGATTTGATGCGATAACTTTCTCAAATTTTTCTGATAATTTTACCTCTTAAGCGTAAGGGCTTACACAACCGTAAATATTTTCTATAATTTGCAGAGATTCTAAGAAGGAGAAGTTTCCTATCTTAATTGATTGGAAAGCTCGTTAAAATACCCAAAAATAGATCTAATTCATTCTGCACACTCTGGAGTTGTTAAAAAGTATTTCATCAATTTTAGGCGGCGTGGGCTTTATCATCCGAAAAATCACTGACGATTTCTACAGTTACTCTGAAATCTGAGGGGTAGCAATCAACTACAGACAGCCATGGCCCCCTATCTTGTGACAATGGATTTGAGTAGTAAAGGAATACCTGGGGCTCTTTCCTTGAACAATTAGATTCCCCATGGAGCTTCAAAACATATTTTTCGAATTTGGACCAAAAATAATAACTTAATAAAAAAGACCTCTGATTTCTCCGGTAATTCTGTGTAAAGCATGAGTTTGGTCGTTAAATAAATAATAGATGACAATAGTATTTCGACTGATCTTGCTGCTTTTTTCATGCAGTTTGCTGTACCAGTAAAAAATAAGTGAATTGTTTCATGCCAAAGCAATGCCAATGAATCGGTAAACAAGATGATTGCAAAGATATTAGCTTCTTTCAGCTTTTCTACTGTTAGTAAAGTAACAATTTAAACACTTCAGTTGTTGATTTCATAGTACCAACTATGGTTCAGTAATGAATCTTCCTGTTGCCACCGATGTTTTGTTGATATCCAAATATATTTCATTTTGATATCCACACTAATCCAACTGAAAATCTCACTACAGGAAACCTATAGATAATTTTTACCCAAAGTAGACTCACGAAGTTTTGTTTCTTCCATTATACTTTCGAAAACTGCCGAAGACTTTCATTTTCGATCTTCCACAAAGGATGTTACTTTCAAAATAATAAATTCTTCATAGTTTTTGAGCAAAAATTACAGAATAATGTACGTCCATCCGTTGATGAAACATCTTAAACAAATTCTTTCATGTAATTATTTTTAAGTTTTTACTTGCATTTGCACTTATTTTAAACATTAAATGGAATCGAACTAAAAATTCAAATCTCTGATCTAAAAACAGCTTCACTAACACTCATATATAAAAGGCAAGCATATTTCTCGCAGTTTCCTGAGATTGCTAGATAATCGCATTTCTCCGACTCCCATTCGGTCCCATCGAATTTCAGTAGTAAATGTTCTCGCGTTTGTTTCTGCATTTCTTTTCTGAGCGTAGAAAAACGTGAACAGAAAAACATCGGAATATTAGAAAAATATGCACGGTATCCACTGAATCCTTACCCGGCTTTCATTTTCGCATCCACCACTAAAAAACAGCATACACATCCAGCTACAAAAATATTATAAATAACGCAAATACTCATATTTAGCCATTTCTAAATGAAAAAATAAAATCTGTACAAACTACAAAATCTAACTCTTTATGCAGCCTGTCTGTGCCTGTAGCTTGAGATTTCTACTTATTATGAAAAACAGAAAACGTTTGACTCCTGTATGAAAAAACTTGACTGAGATGTTTAATTTCAAAAATTTAGTATTTTTGACGTTATTTTCGTCGATTAAAAAAAAAATAGAACAATTCGAGTTCAAGTTTTCTCTCTTTAATATCGTTAAATGAAATTCTTTTGTGGTTTACTAGTGTTTAATTTATTTGTTGCATTTGTCATGCCGGAAGAATTTTCTCACAATTTATTTGTAAGTTTTGAAACGCCAAAAATTACATTTTTAATGTTCTCACGAAATTTTATTACTTTATACTCATAATCTAACAATCATACAAAGAAATTCATTAAATTAGAAATATTTTTCATTTTTAATTTAAGCAAATAATGGGAATAATCAGGTCCTTGCAAAACTTCTAAACGGTTTTCACCTATTTCTGTTGCTCCATCAACAAACATATTTAAAACCGGAAACAAGAGTACCAGTCACTTGGTATAGTTTTTAGTCAATAGCTTAAAAGTATTTATTAAACTGCATATTTCTTTTATTTGTGGCTGTTAATGTTGAGTAGTTTAGACATACTCATAGCAACAAGTAGGTGAAAAAGTTTCACATGAATATGGAAAATTAAAACATGTTAAAACATACTCTTGTATGTTTATCTTCTTGACGGATATTTTCTTTGCCCTGTGGAAAAATCAAATAGTCCATCAAGTAAATATAATTCAGCACAAAAGTAAAATGCGTAACAGGGTTTTAACGTAAATCTTAACAAATTACATTTAGGTAAAGAGTACTTTACCGCATACTGAATGACTGTAACTATTACACTATATACCAGGCATAGCCAAACTGCGGCTCGCAAAGTATCAAGTATAGTTTCGTTTTTAAAGAGAGTTACAGGATGATTCATTATATATGCACGCTACGACACGCTTTTTTTAAATAAGAGCAATTTAATATTTTAAATTGCATTACAGCTAATTGCCAAAGTAACAAAGGAGAAACAGTTCTTTTTATGCGATAGCGTGTCCTTTGCAAGGCTTAAAACACGTGGGGACTAACGGGAGCAGGGATACCGGATAAAATCTCACGGTAAAGAAACAGAGTGAGTGGAGATTTGAAGAAGAGTGGAGGAGTCTTGAGTCTGACTGTGGAAGGCTCTCGATGCATAAAATTGTAAAACTATTGTCGCTTTTATAGCTTTAAATGGTAAGTATCTAGTAACTTTTTCTCTTATCTTTTAGTCATCTATCAGCCTTACAGGCGCATCTCTCTAGAAGTGCAAGAACTAGACACATGCACAGGGGGAAAAAAAGAAAAAAGAATTTTTCGTTCCTACATTACACTGATATAAAAGATTAGCAAGCAAGGAAACTCTAGCTTTTTAAAAATATGCATTGTTATTTAAATATTCATTTATTTACTTTCATTATTAATTTAGTTTTAATTACAGGGATATTGCGTAAACAAATAAATACACCATTTTAGGGCAAATTGTTTTTTTAAATCATTTCAGACACTAACGTAAATAAAAAAACCTACAGCAAAAATATTGAAAAATTTAGTTTTGAATAATATAAGGAGCAGTATAAATTACATTGTTTGTAACAAGGTAATTTTTTCTACATCCATCCGGTGTAATTTCCGTAATTAAATCATATCCTTTTAAAATATTAATAAAATAATAGTAACAATGAATGATTAATTGAGTCTAAAACATTACTTTTTTTTCTTGCTTTGCAGTGTGCTGAAAGTATATCCAGATAATTTCAATTTCCTAAAGTTTTAAAATTAAATTTCGATCAGCTTTTGCCACATAAACGATTTGTAAAGCATCTGTCGAAATATGATCCTCCCTTGCTTATATTTATCAGATAAGTTTCAGCTGTTGTAATATAACACTGCTATTATTACTGTAACAACTCTAAATAGTGTGTAGCAAAAAAGTCCTCCACGAAAGGCATATCTTCTTTTAGCCCTCGTATGCTCTGCCATAACTTTAATAATTTAATTCAAATATGTGCTCGAGTGTCCTTCAAAAGATTCTTTTGTGATTAAATTTGCGTCAAAAGTAAATTTAATTCCATGAATTAATTATATGTGTAAGGGATATATATTTAATAGTAATAATAACAGTTCATGTTTGAATGTATGTTTTAGAGGGAAAAAATATAACACTTTTTTATCTCGCTTTTAGACGTACATGCCTAAGAAATGTAAATTTTATACATAAAGATACCAACGATGAATCTTCATCTGTATGTTATGATACTTAATTCCCGATATCTGTTTCTTTTACATACTAAGGCGCTTGTTCATGTAAACTAAATTAAATGTAAAGTAACACTGTATTTTTAATTTTGCAATTGAAAGATTTTCTAATTATTTTTTGTCTTTTAAAATCTGGATGCTAAAGATTTTGGTAATCACTACTTTCATTTATAAATGATAGTAATTATTAAACCAATGATTTTAATTACAATTAGAACCAATGATTTTTTTACCAATGACCATAATTATAATCAGGACGATCTACTGCGGTGATCACATTATTTTTATCAATTAACATAAGGATTTATTAATATTATTTTATTGATTTTTATAGCATTTATTGATTGCAGTCAGCATTTTGTACTCTTAAATGCAACTGATTCAGATTTACCGAGATCATAATGTGTGATAATTAATTAGATATATATGTAAGAATAACATGAAATATGTAGTAATGAATTACGTCACGTTCTGGAATCTCATAACTTTTCTGAATACTTATAATTTCCTCATTAAAATTTATCTCAAATAATTTATTTTTTAATTGCAACAGAAATAAACATCAGCAAATGTGCACACAGTTTAATATTAACAAAACCGAATTAGAGTATATTTTATTAGGAAGCGCCTAATAGCGCCGAATTTTAATTGATGATGATTAAATGACACCAATATATCAATTAATAAAAGTCATGGGATTATCGACGATTTTTAGTACGTAGAGAGGCTGTTCTTACACTTTTTAGACGATTTTGCTTTGCTGTAAAAAAAAATCCTCTGCTTGGAATTTTTTTAACTGCAGTTATCTTTTTGAAAGTATAAATTATTGTGTACTACTTGACAGTTTTGTTTTCATGCAAAATGTCGCTTTTAAAGAAGCAATGGATGGAAGGCTATGTTTGTATTCTTTCCGAAGTATATTATTCGTAGTTATTAAAAAACGTTGTGAAAGCCATGGTTTTCGATATCTAAAGCCACGATAGGTAATATTGTCAACAACAAAGGAGAAAAACGTCAAAATTTAGCTTCAAGTGCAAAATTTGTTCGAAATACGTATCCAAAGATAAAACGGAATGTTTCGAATGTAACAAAAGTAAGATCTTTAATGTTAAAAGAAAATCTGCCAAGTCAAAAGACAGGTATAAAATCATTAAAAGGCTCAGCGTCAACTGTAAACAAAGTGATTAACGCTGATTTGAATCTTAAAAAGGCTAAGAAACATAATGTGCGTCGTCTTTCTCCACGACATATAGCCGAACGCAGAACACGCTGCAGAATTCTTTATGAGAAACATTTATCCGGACAAAAAATGGCAAAATGTTGTCACAATAGATGAATCTTGTTTGTACCTAAATGTCTGAAGTAAGAAGGAATCCATTTATTGTCATCAAAGGGGAAAAAAATCTTAAAACATGGTTCAAAGAATTTAAAGAAAGTTTTTCTAAGGGATTTATGATTGCTGCTGGTTTTTCATACACCGACAAATTAAAAATAAAGAGAGTGAAGAAAAATGTTAAGATCAACTCCACATATTATCCAAAATGCATTTTATACCCAATTTTCAGATATGAAATACTTTCTCTTTACACAGTGTGATCAATCAGGTAGAATTGCATCAAGACAAAACAAGACAAAATATACTGTTGTTTTCCTGGCAAAAATGGAACAAGGAACGCCTATCAAAGCCATACTCTTCACTCATATCCTTACTAAATCTCCTGATCTGTCAACAATGTTTTGCGCTTTTGGACTTTTAAAAAGCGGATTGTCCGATCGTCGACCTACAACTTCCTTAGACTCTGAAAAGCTGTTCGAGAGCAACGGGATAAAACACCTCTTTCGATACTACAAAAAGCTTCATTGTTTTGGAAATTACTGTGTATAAAGATAGTAAAGATTATCAAAGAGAATACTTAAAACATAAACATTTTAGGTTAAGTATTTCTGTAATTACAATGAAAATCGTCTAAAAAATGTGCGAACAGCCTTTGACTAATGCCTTTTGATTAATTATTGATAATAATTAAATGTGCGAATAGCCTTTTGACTAATTATTGATAATGCGAAGCATATTTCTTTTAATTAATTGTGTATTTAATAACTAACTGCTTTTATAAGAAATGTCTTCATGGAAGCTATTCAAACGGAAAGTATCTCATGTTTATGAAATGCCAGCAGAAATGCAGATACCCATGAAACTAATTTAAGCCTCATAAAATCTAACCTTGGACTACCAAAGTTGTATGTTCGGTTGAAATCGTACGCTGTACATAACAAGACTGATTCAAGTTTATCAATGTGCATTAAATCATTCTAAAGTTTTTCTTTAAAACACTTTTGATTATTTGAATTTTTAATATGTATATTCTGTTGACTAATAAAAACAGTATGCATGTCTTTCTCCTAGTAAGAGACCAACACAATGTTCTAGACGGGTAATCTGACACGAGTCGAAATTCTGATTAATTGATTGAACAGACAGGCATTTTCTTGACTTTTCTAATGTATGAATGAGGACACAGGTTTCATTTCCCTTCGAAAATCGTCTAGGAGGGCATCTAAATCAATATTATTTCTGACCATACTATAATAAAATTTTTGCTATAATACGAACTTGTTTGTATTATTCTCCTCTAAAATAGGAACAAAATATTCAGTAATTTTAACAGCTTCAATTTATTATTAATTGAAAACATGAAAGATTATGTTTATTACACTATGCATTTCCATCAGCATGCATATTTTATTAACAAAATAATTATTTATAATACTAGTAATAAAAGTGTGTTTCGAATCCATTTGATGTCGAAAGCTTTTGTTGAGGCATCGAGCATCTTGGAAACAAAATGGCTTTGCTTTCATACTTCCATATCTCTTATAATCTTAAATAGGTCTATGCCTTAAATACGTATATGTAAACATGACTATAGAGAAAGAAATCAGTCTTTAAAAAACAGAAGAAAAGCCGAAGAATGAAGATTTAAACGACTACTTGGTTATGTTACATGCGTTCATGGTAGTTATTTATTACATCTCATTATAAATTAATATGGGCACCGAACTGTAATCTAAGCACTTCCTATTAGCACCACAATTGGATCAGAAATTCTTAAAATGCCGAACGTTCACCAATATTCGCAATTGCCAGGTTAGAGGATGTTTTGAAATGTTATCAGAATTCTACGTGAGATCTAAGTTTGTTACCACAAGTATAGACATTGAGATTGCATCGTCTTTCCTACTACATGCAAGGACACACACACACACACAAAAAAAAAAAAAAAAAAATGGGAAATGAGATACCAAAAATGTTCGCTTTTTAAAAATAAATGTAGCTATATAATACAGCTGCATTCAATAAATACTTTTTTAATGTGTACGTTAAACTGTATGCTTAAATGTAAATATAAAATAAATAATTAAATAAAAATAAAAAATGTAGGTACTCTGGAATGTTTGGGACAAGGGCAAACAATATGCGCTAAAAACAATCATTTTTAGATATGTAAATCTGAACTCTTTTGTCTCCGTAAACGATAATTTATGGCAATAACTGAAATTTATCCAACGTAGAATAAATTTTGAGAGAAAGGAAAATGGAGCTGATGTAAGAGCATTAACGCGCTATGACTTCCTATGATTTTAAAGTGGGGCTAAATTAAGATGAATGCCTGTAATTAGCACATCGAAACGAAGCTCCATCTCTTGCCATTGTATTCAGATGGTTTACCGAATTTCGTACAGGTCGAAATTCTCTCCTATATGAAGAACATACAGGATATTCGTTGGTAGTTATAGTTCAAAAATAATATGTTAACCACACGATAATCGCTTAATCAACAATAATCGCTGTACCTACGAAATGATACAGAAGAAACATAACGTTAGAGCTGTACATAAAATTATTCATGAAGAACTTCATATGAAAAAATTAGTGTATCATTACCCCCCTCCATAAATTAACATAGCATGGAAAACGGGAGCCTCTCAAAATCAGCACAGAAATCCCCGAACTACTTAATGATGATGGACCCAGTATTATTCATAGAATCATAACTGGTGATAAAACTTGCATACTTTTTTTGATGTTAACATATCATCAAGAAAGTAAAGTAGGGGTCTTTGCAAACGACCTGTAACATACGATGTAAAAAGACAACGAGCAATGAAAAAAAGCAATGTATGCCATTTTTCTTCGGAAATACAGGACTCAATCAAAAATTCAATCGACGTCAATTCCTGACACCACAGATAGATAAAACGAACGGCACTGAGGAAAGAAAGACGCAAGTCTTCAAACCATGTTTTGGTTCTCAATCCTTTTATTTATTTATTTATTTTTCCCCTACAGCACGAACGTACGTAACAACCCCATATAGGAGCTTTGTTTGAGTTAAATGCTAACTTCATTGGATGATTTTGAAAACAAAGTCAATTGCTATGAAATATTCCTTTGTCCTGAAGGAATCTTTATGGCAGCCTCTTCGTCATTAAGTAATTTCCAAATTGTGTACATCAATCGTACTAAAGAAATGGCGAAATACGGCAAATAAAAATAACGTGTCATGATATTTGAAACGAAACCTGGAAATATCGTGCCACGATATTTGGCGTGTTATTATAACATTGTTTTCTTCTCTCTCTCTCTCTCTTTTTTTTTTTTAACTGACGCCGCTCTAACGGAATAGTACCGACTTTTACCTACTTTTAAATATAAAACAAAATTTTCGTGGCCTTCATTTTCATTCGAAGAAGAGACTAATGAAGCTATAAAAGCGTACTTTTCCTCGACACCCCAGATTTTGTAAGCTTGACTTGTACGATTTAGCTTTATTTCAAAAATTTCAGAAATACCTTCGTAGAAAGAAATCAGGTAAGGAAATTAGAAAATTTATTTTCGACGTAATAAAAAGAAAAGGTCATCGGCAATATAATTCACTGCGCTAATGATATACATCGAATTTTATCGAATCATCAGAGACTAATTACCATCTAGCATGCAAGGATAAGGGATCCTAGATTTTAGGAGACTCTCAAATCTTCTTATAATTTCGCTTAATCTTGTGTTTAATTTCTTCTTTAGGACCCCTAGGAGAGTTCTATGCCTAGATATTGGGCTTTCTTAATTGGAACCTGTGAATAACTCCAAAGGTACCTGCAATTTTATCTTTCATTGAAGAAAACAAAACTTATCTGACGATACAGTTCGTATTTGTAAATTCCGAGTAATTAAATAGATTAAGACTAAGTCTGGTGTTAGCGTTTTGGTCTTCACTTTAGTTCTGTAAATCACAATAGGCATTTTTCTCTTTTCGAAAACTCTCGTAAATCGGTATTTTGTCTTAAGCTTTATATCTAGAATGCAATATCTGCTCCTCACGCGCTATCCCGTCACATTTGCTTTCAACATCTTTAGAAGAATGTATATGGATTAAAAATAAAGAAGTCATTGTTTTTATTTTTCAAACTATAGCGAATTCTTTCTTTCAAATGAAAATATTTTACATTATTGTAAAGATCTCTGTCAGTTTCAGTTCATTTCTAGCAGTTGACAATTACAATCAAATAAGAAATTCGAAATCAGAACAAAATGCTTAGTTTTCTGTCTGAAAATAAACTGTAAAAAAGCTTAATTCCATCATTAAAGAGTAAGACAGTAACAAGTAATGCTCAGATATGCTTATAAATACCCATATTAATTAATATGAACAAGTTTTATTTGCTCTGTTCACATTCATTTAACATATACAATAAGCAGTATACTATACGTTGTCATATTTGGTGAAAGCTAACTGGGGCGGCTCTTGAATATTTCTGAATTCTAGTATGCGGCTCAGTGGATGTAGTTTGGCCATCCTTGCTATATACTGTAAATTTTTGCTCAAAACAATTTCAATGTTTTCCTTTATTATGTTAGAAAATGTGCCTACGATTAAAATTAAATATTAAAAAAAATAAATAAAAAAGAAGATAACCTGAAAGAATTTATAATTTCATATGGCATCAGGGGTGTTGTTAAGGATTTTATGCTCTCGCTGAGCTCAGTTTACCAATCTGCTCTTGGACTCACAACTTAACTTTATTATTAAACATCGATTTCATAGCAGTTACGCAACATAAAATTCAACAGCAAAATCACAAAATATTTAAAACAGCATATCTTTAGAATTCCCGATAAAACGTTAAGTGTCGCCATAAATTTTTTTTAATCCTCTATATTATTTCTTCGCAATTAAGCCTCATAACATTCAACAACAAAATCACTAGCTAGTATTTAAATCAGCATATCTTTTAATTGGCCGTACAAAGAAGTCATGTGGTATCCACACCGAATTTTTTAGCTCAAAATACGCATAATTTCTTTGCTGATTCAACTGGTTATTGGGACATATCAATATATCGTATATCAGCCAAATGTGAGGTACCCGTAACATCAAGGAACACGTGATAGTCAGCATCAGCAGAATTAATCCAGGTGTTAATTATTGCATATGGCTCTTTCAGAAAAATACCAAATGATATTTCTAGAAAATACAGTGTTTTGTATTGCCACACACTTCTTTTAATATTCACTGTATTACTTCTTTAAATATAATAGATGGCGATAACATATGATGGCATCCTCCTTTTATTTGAAAAATGATACGATGCAAAAGTGAATCAAGAAATAAATAAGGATCGAGACTAATAGCATCCCTGCTAACAAAACTAACCATTTCTCAGGCCATGCTTGCCAACCTACGACACTCAAAACTCAGAATTTTCTCAACGACAAAAAGATTTTTTAAATGATAAAAAATATATTTTTAGTAATGAATTAACTTTAAATAATTACTAATTAATATCTGAAAGTTCAATTTCTAATTCTTAAATTCAAACAGTACAAAAATATTTACATGAAAAAAAGAGAAAAAAATATTTCATTATTTGCATCTTTTAACAAAAAAAAAATACTTTAATCTGTTTTCATACAAATGCTATGAACAGTGACAGATTTTGCTTTCATCAAGAAAGAAACTTCACAATTTTATTCATAGCAATTGCCCCGCAGGCCTGCTTTTGCTAATAAAACTTTTTCTAATGTATTAATACTAATATTAGATCTAAATTTAGTCCTTGTTTTCACAACAACAATGAAAATCCTCTCGCACACTGTAATAGTATGTGGAATTGTCAGTTAGTATTGCATTAGTATGTGGAAACATTATTCTAGACCAGGGATGTCAAACTCATAGGTACACTTGGGCCAAACAAACAAGGTTTAACTTTAGGCGGGCCGCAAAAAAAAAAATCAATATTCATAGAAAAGTAGATTTATTTCGAATAATACAATAATAAACATATATATATATTTATATAGAAAAGAACAAGAAAAATTTAATGTTTACGTCCTGATACTTGACATCTCTTCTCTGCTATTATCTTTCCTATTTCGGGAGAAATTTTGTTTGCAGTGATAACTTTCAACGCTGACCCAAGGTGAGCATCATTAATACGGTTTCTAATAGGAGACTTATTACCTTTCATGACTGAAAATAACTGCTCGCACCAAACATGGAAATAATTTCATATGCGAATTTTCGAGTATTTTCAAACCGGGCTGGTAAATATTTGTAAAATTCAGGCACGCCCACTTCAATGAATTTTGCTTTGAAATTTGAGTTGCATTGAATCTCGATCACCTCCATTTGCAATTCGCTGGGTACTGAGTCAATACTTAATGAGAAAATCGAAGAAAACAAAAAAAAATTTGTCTTCGATGGAACTAAAATCATTAAACCTCGTTTCAAATTCAGTTGTTAAATTTGCAATTTTTTCTGCGTATTTTTGATACGAGCAAGTATCATCTAAACTTGATTTGTTCATGCTGCACGTCGGGAAGTGCGTCAAATCTTCATTTTTAAGTTGTTTTTCCCAAAGAACTAGTTGACATTTGAATGCTTTAATTATGTCAAACATGTTCGTAATGATATGATCTTTTCCTTGTAACGATAAATTTAAATCGGTTAAGTGTTTGTTTATATCAACTAAGAAAGATGAATCTTGTATCCATATTGGATCGTAAAACAAACTTACATCTTCATTTTTCGTTTTTAAAAACTGACATATTTCTTCTTTCAAATCCCAGAATTGTTTGAGAATCTTGGAGCAAGATAACCAACGTACCTCGGTATAGTAGGACAAACCCGAATATTCACTATCTAACTCACTTAAGAAAGCAGTGAATTGACGCTGATTTAAACCTCGAGATCTTATAAAATTTATAACTTTTTTTATATATGACAAAACATTCTCCATATTTATTACTTTCGTGCATAGAACTTCTTGATGTATAATACAATGCATATGATGAATGTTTGAACCGTGAATTTCACTAAGTTTTTTTCTTAGTAATGCTACGAAGCCCTTGTTTTTCCCGGTCATTGATGGAGCGCCATCTGTAGCTACAGAATTTAATTTTGCCAAAGGTAGATTGTATTTCTGCAGAAGTCCAAAAACACAAGTAAATATATCTTCTCCTGTGGTAGTACCAGGCATCGGTATTAGTTCCAGTAATTCCTCAAAAATGTTAAAATTCTTGTCACAAGAACGAAGAAACACTGCTAATTGAGCTTTGCCACTAATGTCCGTGCTCTCGTCACAGGCAATGGAGAAACTTTCGAAACTAGATGATTTTGCTTTGATCTGATCACTTAAATTCGCGGCTAAATCAGTAACTCTTTCCGCAACTGTATTTCGAGACAATGAAATTGATTGAAAAGCCTTCACATTTCCAGGACAAACAATTTCTCCAGCTTTCATTAGGCATTCCTTGATGAAATCACCGTCAGTAAAAGGCTTCGAATGTTTAGCTATCAACTCGGACAAGACGTAGCTTGCATGTACCGCCGCTTCACTTTCTTGCAATACTTTACTAAACATGGACTGTTGCTTTTTCACTCCTAACTTGAGCTCTTTCAACTTTTCTTCTCTCATTAATCCTTCGTAATTGTTATATTTCGATTTGTGTTGTTCGTAATGACGTTTAATATTATATAACTTTGGTACATTAATAGTATTATTACATATCAAGCAGATTATTTTATCTTTTATTTCACAGCAAAAATATTCTAATTCCCATTTTACTTGGAATATTCTATGTTCGTCAGCGATTTTTCGTTTAATTTTACTACCACTTGGTTTTGATATAGACATACTGAATACAAAGGGCTGGAATAAACACGGTTAACGTTAAAAAGTTAACAAAAATTTATTCTTTCCACAAGAGATAAATCAAAATGCTGAAATATTTCTTCAAAAATATTCTAACAATATCACAAAATGTCAAACGTTTAGCAAAAATCAATTCAAAACAGAGAAACTAATTCTATCTCACAGCGAAATCGCTACAAATCAATCACAGCATTAAGTAAACAAACAGTTCGCTAGAACTACAGCTACTACTGAGATGAGTTGTTTGTTCTCGGCTTTTATAAGCTTTATAATTAATTTCTCGAATATACTGGAAACATCTATAAATATCTGGATTTTTGTGGATGGCAACAGCAATTACGAGATATTTATTTATTAGGTATTAAATGCACGCGCTGTTCTATTTTTAACCTTCCAACGCAGCTGTCTTTTCAAAAATCGTCTGCGTTGCTAAGGCAACATGAAGCAAATCTAATTACAATTCTAAATAAAAAAAACTAACTAAATAAATAACTATGAAATCCGTAACAATATGAATTAAGTAATAATTAATAATAAAGCAAAGTGCATGCACATGCATGCACCAATATATCGTACAAAACTATGATTGGAAAACTGAGACCATGAGTTCGGCCACATTCGGCTATCGGGGGATGCGTACAAGTTCTGAGTGCACGTGTCCCCCAAAAGCCGAAGGTAGCTGAACGCAAGCTACTCACACGCATTTGTAATTTAAGTAGTGTGTGTGTCAGCTCGCTGTGAGTAATCTAACAACACTGAATAAATTATCGTTAATTACTTAGCAGTAAGCATTTCATTTTTTTCTTCGTCGATGTTATTTTATTATTATATATTATTATTTGCCGATATATTGGCTGGGCCGCATGCGGCCCGCAGGCCGCGAGTTTGACATCCTTGTTCTAGACAGTTCACTGTACTTTAAAATTCCATCAGCACGTCTCAGTTTTCAAATTAAACTCCACTGGGTGTCAATCCTAGCTGTTTTTATAGCTTACCCAAGTTTTCTAATCGTAAACTGCAAAATTATGATTGCAATTTATCAGCTGCAAATTCCATATCGTCGTTTTTCATGACTAAATGAAGTAAAACTAGATATATATTAAAAAAATATATCAGAAAAAGATGCATTTGTACATTTGATAAAGCATAAACATCTGCAACTTTAACATATAAAATCACTTCGTCGTTGATTGAAAACTTAAGTAGTATGTAATCACACACTTGGGAGAAGTAGCTTCTAATGCGGAAATAAAACTTATTTTTGCCTTCCCTCTAAAAGTTCTTCCACTACCTTATCAGTTCCAGCCCCTATTACCAAATCTTACCTTTCTTCTGATTTTCAATTTAGCCATAAATCAATCCTATATAGGATATCCTATATAGAATTAATCCTATATAATACATCCTATATAGAATTAGGAGAAAAAATAAAGATTGTTTTCACAACAAACTTTAATAAAATATCTTTAAACACATCATAAATCATTGATTTTCAAAGCTTGAATTAATGGAATTCTACTTTGTAAAACAAGAACATCGAATGACCGCAAAATGAAATGTACAAAAAAGGAAAAAGCTTTGTTAAGGCCCGAAGACCAAAACATTAATATTCGTTCCTCGCAAGATAAGCCTACAGTAATTGGGAAATGTTTCCCTTGTTGAGCAATTTTTTTTTTTTTTTTGAGAGAAATCTGTATCAGCTTGATGCTTATATTTGAGAATAGCCACTTAAATTGCTCGCTGGTGCAGAAATTATTTTATTTTTTTCAAACCTATTTTTAATGGTGGAAGTAGTAACTACATCTCCATTTACTTTATGTATTTTATAACTTCCAATACATCGTTTTATCTTAATTCTAAAAGCATTCACTTCTTTAAAAAATGCAAGAAATGGGATCCATTGGTCGAAAATTCTAAATAAACGTTTCTTTAAAATAGCCAGCTTGTACATTTATCACAGGTTTTAAAATTTTTCTTATTTCAGTTATAAGGTATTTGTCCCGCCTTCTTCGCATGTCTTCGTGGTGTAGTGGTCAGAACACTCGACGCGTAACCGAGAGGTCCGTGGTTCGATTTCCGGCGAAGACGTTGCTAATTTTTCATCTCTCCTGCTTCTAAATAACCTAATGACTTACAAGTGGCACCCGAACTAAAAGGTGGTGGATGATGAATCTCCACCACCACGATGTGGTGGATGGGGTTTAGGGGCCCCAGTCGCCCTTTAAAAAGGGGAGTATATAAGGTATTTCTCCCACTTTCTTCGCATGCCTTCGTGGTGTAGTGGTCAGTACACTCGACGCGTAACCGAGAGGTCTGTGGTTCGATTCCCGGCGAAGGAGTTGCTCATTTTTCGCCTCTCCTGCTTCTAAATAACCTAATGACTCTACACAGTACTATACAGCTATTCTAATTGTTTCAATTTTTCCTTCCTTTTAGAACTCCTTTCAAGAAAATAATAAATATCAACAATATGTTCATCCACACTTACTGGTAAAAAAGCTGTCTCGTTTTTAGCTGCTAAATTTAAGGGGTTACAGGTGCACCCCATAATTTGCAAATCTGAAGTTTTCTTTCTTAAGATGACTACATTCAAGCCTACCATTAGTGATGCATTGTCAGTACCAAACAATCATCCACAGGAATTGCCTCTCTTTTTTTCTTTTTAAATACAGTTTTAATAATTAGCTTTGCTATATTTAAGGCTGTCGAATGTGCTAAAGTCGGAACAGAAAATAAACTACGCTCAATTTCTGAAGACACTGGAAAAGGAAAAACAGTTGGATACAGTTTTGAATCGGTTTTATTGCTTTCATCCGTAGAGAGGCAGAATGAAACTGTTTTAATGCAATTAATAAGTGAAGTTCTTTAACGATTGAAGCCGTTTTGGTCCTTGCACTTGAGTGTTTCTTAGCGATTTTGCTACTGGGAAACATTTCTCTAAATAAAGCTGAAGCATCATCTGATGTATTCAATAGCATGTTGTGTCCCAGAAAAAAGACAGAGAACAGGAATTCGGCATTAATAACTTTTTGGTTCTTTGTTCCCACAGGAAAAAATTTAATTTTTCGTTTTTTTCAATGGAACTCGTGTTATCCTTGCGTTTTTGTATACGCACCTGTTTGAGAACGTCGGGCCTTCCACCGTGCGAAATCGAAAAATCGCAATGGCAAACGTTGCACATGACAAATGTGTTATATTTCCTAGAGGAAATAGTATAAGGAAAGTCATCTCTTTACGATTTTTATAAAGTACATGTGTACTTTACCTTTTTCACAAATATGACTAAAACAAAAATCATAATTTCTTAAACTATTCCTCGAAAGTCCGTGCACACACACCGCTCAGCGACAAGATGAGCGAAATAACATCGATCTTGCCAATGTCAATACCAATATTGAATTATGGCTGGTTTATCACGCGAAGTTTAACGTTAACTAAGTGTAACGGCGCATGATTTTGCTTGATTCATGATAGTGATCTATGACGACGAAGGTAGAGAAGAGCAGAGGTAACCGTGTGTTACCAGGCGAAGAAATTAAGCCACGTGCACAGGCTAGCAGCGAATCTTGAGTGATATCGATATTGCTTTGTGCTCATTGACTAATATATACCAGATGGTACGGAATAGCGCTCGATGCTCATTGGAGAACTGAAACACGACGTATTCGGACACATGTGCTCTCACTCACAAAGCAGAAGCGCGCCATAATTTCTCATCGAACTCACTTTTGATGAAACTACTTTAGTTTTCTTTTGTATGTAATCTAGAGAAAACCAAGATCTTTCAGACGCCAAAAATCACTTTTTTGGGGGGCTGCAAATAACGAAATACTCAGGCAAGCTACATACAAATCGGGAGAAATATGTTGTAAATTGTATCGGCGGGGGGACGGTCGGAAATCGGAA
>KK119579.1:635354-645804 GCA_000611955.2 Stegodyphus mimosarum
ATTGGAAGAGTTGGCAACTCTGCAAGCCTCACCAGTGACCTCTGAATGCTCGCAGTTCAACCCGGGTTCGATTCCAGAACAGGTTGTCTGCATGGTTGGTTTTTCCCATGTGTAACGTGAATGTTAGCCAATTTCTGTCACTCCACAACAACCTTTTCCCTAGGAAGATGGCCGTTTTATGCTTTGCCATAATCAAATAACCCAGCCACCAATCCTCAAGGTTCTAACGACGCAAATAGCGTAATATTAATGCCCACTCTGTATTTCTCATATAAAGAGCATGACCAAGAAAGCTGTAACAGCATTTAGTGGCCTTTTAAATTTAAAAAAAAAAAAAAAAATTACCTTAACATATTATTTTGCTGTCTAGCAGAATAAAGAAACGCAAATTTTGTTGTATTGTTCTTTCTCCCAAGAATTTCGTCGCATTGATTGCGAAAATTCATGCTTCTCATCTTTATAACGAACAGAACTTTACAGTTCAATGAAAACAATAATACTTCTTTGAAGTATTGCTAACGGAGCTGAATATCACTGATAATCATATCACTAAACAATCTGCACAAATGGTCAAAATCGTCTGGAGCTCAAGTGTTCCTTGAATGAATATAATGTATAAAAATAAAACTAAAAGAACAATTCTCACAGTCTTTTATAATTTGCTATATTTTCTTTCTTCACTTCTTTCACATGATGCAAAAATGAATAGTATAGGAATGAATGGATATAGCCTTCAAATGGCATGGTATAGGCAGCACCACATTTTATATACTTTGGGTAGATATCATATGTGTCTTATTGTCTTCCATTACTTTCACTGAATATATAAATCTTCTACACTCAGCTTGAAATACTCTTATTTTAGACTTCGGTACGATGCTTCTGGGTTTTCACTATTTCTAATAAGTCGTTTATGGGCAGTCTTTTGTTCCCATCAGGAATGGTTTGGTTTGTTTGATTCTGGCAAAGCACACAATGGCTAACTGCCTATGGAAAGGGATGCTTTCACGGATTTTTTAAGGAAACAAGCTCGAAACGAAGTGACACATGGAGAAAACTATAAAAATGCTTGTGCAGCCATCCCGTTAGCCGACTTTCGAACTACTGGCAGTCAGTGACTTTACCACTCAGGCATTAGTAAACTCAAAACTAGCAAAATTTGTATCAAATGCTGTTCTATACTCGATTATATTGCTATATTTGTGAGTTTCTCGGCATTTATTTTTATTTTCTCTAAAACCTCATCTACATATTTCATTATTGTCTACTGCTTATTCAATGACTTGTTTTCCTTTTCAAGTAACATAAATGTGAGGAGTGCATTTCAGAAGATATAAATGTTATTTTTCAAACTGATAGAATATAACAGATACAATACCAAATGTGGAAATTCTAGAAAAAAAGTAATTTGCTTAGTTTTTTCTTCATTTATTTAAGAGACCCAACAATAACACTCATATCATTCTGTAATTCTACACAAAGGTGAAATGACAGCAATTATTTTAAAGGCAGTTTTCAAGCTGAGCAAATTCAGTTTAGGCCTACATCTACTACACTGGTTATTGGGTATGTCCGAAAACAATTAGGAATCTATCATTAATTTTTCATTTTCCTTTGTACGCCATAGTAAAATATTTTGTTTAATTAAGTAGCTTGCGTGTCTTCTAATCAGAAACAAATTCTCGTCAAAACCATGCTCTCATCAAATATTCACCTGCACTTTTATTTGTTACAATTTATCCTAAAATGTATGGATGGATCTTATTTTTAAGTAAATACAGTGTATAGCTCTATGTATGTATAAAATAATGCAATTAATAAGCAAGTATATATATGCTTCTAGAAAATGCAATATTTTTTAAAGAAAAGACAATAAAACCAATCTTGATAAAACAAATATAAAAATGACAAAAAATACATAAAAAATTTATTAAATATAAAATAACAAATATATGATTTTGGTTTTTATGTGCTGTCTTCTTCAGAGTGGGCCAAAATAGGACAGACAATCAATCAATTCTAGTTAAATTTTTGAAATATGCAAAAAATTACCCTGAGCAAACGTGGAATATTTTATACATAAGCATTTATATTTATTTCTTGCATGTGTATGTATAAATGCACAAAGATTCATTTTATTTTCCCTCCCTATTTATATAATGACAAGTATGTCTGAAGTGTTAATACTCCAGCAACATTTTGCATGCTTGAATTAAAATATGGTGAGATACTGAATATTAAGACACCTCCTTGTAGTTTTATAACATATTTGTTTGGAAAAAAAGATATTTATATAAAATTTGCTTGAAAAAAATTTAGAACTTTTGTGTAAAAATAATTTTCTCATCAGTCTCGAGTATAATTTGCTAGTGCACATGAATTTTAATTTTCATACTCTTTAAATCCACATGTTCAAACATGATTTATGATAATTATTTTTATCAGTATTTAATTATTAAGATTTGAAAAGAGTATTAACATACTTAAAAGTTGATTTTTACTTTCTTTTGCTATTTATGCTAGAATAGAAATATCAGAATTGATTGTGTTTGGTTACTCAAATTTAACAAAGTATGTTGGGTTGTCAGCCAAAGAAGCTATACCATAAATGAAAGCATTCTAAGAAAAATTTATTGGAATATTATGCATGGGAAAAAAACTCCACAGTAGCAGTGATCCAATCAATTTTACATCTGTAGTGAAGTGTGAAAAACTAACAGTTTGGGATAATGTAAATTTTTACGTTAACTAATAAATTAATTTCCATAGTTTGATAGAGTGTAATCTAATTTTAAATTAACCAATTTGGTTTAAGATGTAACCAAACAGTTTTATAATTAGAACTGTCTACTTTTTCTGTAATATTCCTATCACAAATGCATTTTGTCCTGACCATACCTTCAAAACAAAGTGTCATTACAAATAATGAACAAGCAACACAAATAAAAAAATTTCTGCTATGAGAACACTGCACACAGCTCTAATGTGTTGCCAATAAAACAATCTCCACTTGATTTCCCACTATACTGGCACAAGACGAAATCCTTGATCCTCAGCCAAATCGTTGAGAATGAGGAACAATGGCAACTGTGAATAATGACCATGCATTACCCACAAATCTCTTTGGCACAGAAAATAATAAAACAAGATTTTTTTAACAAGAAGAAAAATCATGGTACAACAGCTACATCACAGCCAGCTTTAAACGAAATAATTTTCCCAGTACAACAGTTGTACTGCTGGCTAAGGAAGTTAAGGGCACTTTATTACAAAATCAAATTATTAATTTTTTTTTGCATATCAGTGATAGCAAATTTAAAGATTAATATCAAAAACTATAATTTTATTTTTTAGCTTGCAGGCCCACCCACAGAAGTTTCCTTTTAAATTAATCATCATGTCACTCTGCCTTCTATTGCGATCTACATACTGCAATATTGGCCAGGTTCTTAATTTCAAATCGTAAAACAAATTCGAGACCACGTATAACATTACACACCATTAAAAAATCAGAAAAGTGAAGAAAAATGTGAAAAAATGCTCTTTTGATAATATTTTATAAACATTTGTATCCCTATATTTTAAGATTCCATATGCAGCATGATTTAATAAGAATACTGCGAGTACTCAAGCGATGACAGAGAAGTAGCAATGTACTTTATACTATATACACACAATAAATATTTTTGCATACAATACACCACATATTAAATGTAAAACTGTTTCAATTAATCATCTTAATACAAATATTTCTCAATGAAAATGCAGACTTAAAAAAGAGGGGGCACTGATTTTGCCGATAACATAATAAAGATGAAAATTAATCATATTAAAAAGCTGACATAAATACTTACCTGTTTCACACATTTCTTTGAAAAAATTTAGGCATAAATCCTACTTGTTCACGTTTGTTGTCCAATTTACTATAAAAGTGCATTTACACATGCTGAGAACAAAGAAATGCAATTAGTTCTTGTTCAAAACAAATATATTTCCCAGCAAATTGAAAACAGTAAGCTGATCTATAACCAGTACCAGAAAAAAGATTTAAACTGCTGGAGCATTTCAAAAGTTTCTTTTACATACTTATCATTTAAAGTTAAATAAGCTTTAAATTTGCTTCAATAAATAAAAATTCATTTTAATTGCTCTCAAAAAAATAAATATTGCTTTGCTATTCATGAAGATATAATAACTATGTTTGCACAGTTCAAATAAACTTATTCAGGAAATTTGCTTTACTGCCCAAAAAAAAGTGTCACCAAAAGGAAATCTTACAGAAAGCTTAAGATTAGAAAATAAAAATACATAACTCATATTTAAAAATATATACTATACATTTTAAATATATTTTTAATTTATATACTTATATTTTAAACCAAATTAAATGGTGAGTTCTTAATCCTAGACACACATCTTTAATTATATATGTACACTTTCCCTAAGAAAAGACACCTAATGAAATATAAAAATATTCTTTAATTACTGTAACACATTTCAACATTTCTTTAAGTGTTACCTACTATAAAACAAAAAATTTTATCGAATATAAGTAAAATACATAAAAATTGTTACAGTTTATCATGTTATTTTTATAATATTTTTGATAATACAGGAAGTGCAGATTGAACATTTTCAGTGCACAACAGAATATTAATATAATGTAAGATCCAGAAAAACTTAACAAAATAAGACATTTAAACACAAAATAGAGTATAAATCTTGAAAACTTATCAATCACACTGAACAATGAACAGCTTCTTAACACTTTTGCTTCCAGTCATGCACAAGAGTGAAAGTATGATACTATCACCTTATAACCAATCAGGCACCAGCGCATGTGATGTGGCATTCGTTAACACTTTGTTTACACAATAACTGTCTTCTGACGATTTTTGTATACCATCCCTGGCAGCAAATACATTAAATGAGTATTAAGTTGCAGCCAAACATATATTTTCAAAACTGCAGCTGAGCATAATCATTTCAAACATAAGGACAAGTAAAATCGTATTTAAGTGTCACTTAACTTCTGATGTGCAACCAAACTTCATTTATTTCAAAAACGTAATCTCAAAATAAAAATACTTATACAAAGGCAGAGATTTTAAAAATATATAAAATTTTTGTAACTATGATAGTGACTTGATGGATACAGTTCTGATTCATAAAAATGGGAATTTCATAAAACAAAGATAGAGATTACAAATGAATACACTGATGGCAATGACAACATAAAAACTGAGAACAAAGATATTAAAACTATATAATTAGTGTAACAAAATTACATGTTGTTATACAATTAAGATAATTAGCCATCATCAGGGTACTTATACAGCCTAATGACACAGCTCAAAAAGAGAAAAAAAGCAAATCTTGTCAATGTCTCAAAAAAACAAGACATCAATTGGGGCTAAGTTCATATTCTCTACTAACTGAGGCTGGAATTTATTGTTATTTATACCGAAATGTTAATAAACCAGTGTATATAATGTACATCAACTGCTATTATAAATAAGACTTTTTAGAAATGTCACCTTAATTAAAAATACTTCCAGCTCATTCATAGATAATTTAGAATAAAATCTTTCACTACATATACAGAATATGTTAGAAAAGCTCTACACATAATATAAAACTGCACAGGGAGGGAAATATCAAAATATTTCTGAACCATAATCTTCAAGATATTTGTTATAGACTCATACATATCAAAAGCTTGTGTAAAAGGAATCACTTTGAAAAGAAAAAGATACAAAAAAAGACAAAATATTTACATTTAATTTTAAAACATTATGAGACAAATATTTAAACAATCAGCTGCCATATCTCAGTATTTTGAACAAAACTTCATTAAAAAAGATTCAAAAGGAAAAGAAATAATTTTCCACAACTCTAAAGATATTTCAACATACTTATACAGAAAGCTTTCTTCACATATTTTTTGTTATTTACACACATATAAAAAGATTTCTTTTCCTATGCTCAGCTGCAATCACAATGAGAACACAACATTCAGATCTTTACCATTCTTACACCTTCAATTGAAAAAATACTTGTTCCAGTTACATTAAATGTTTTCAGAAGACATCTGAATATAACATTGCAATACTAAGTTAATCATTACGGTACCGCTTTGAAAGTGAAGCATTTAATATAAATAAAACGTCCGACGATTCCAATCCAAAGCAGAAAAATTAGCTATTTTCACATTCCTTCATTTCAGTTTCAGAGGAACATTATGCTTCAACAATGTAAGTATAAATATTTCAATAATACATTTAAAATTCGATAGCAATAATATCAGTTTAAAACCAAGTACAGCTACTGCAATTTGTAAACACTCACTACTGTTCTTGACTAAGGCAAAGCTTCTCTGTTCCAATCAAACAAATTAGATATTGATCCATAATACCACAAATTTTGTCACATGCTTAGAATTTGTATTGTAAATTAAGGCTAATTTCAGATTGAAACAAAGAAACCATAAAATAATTGATAGTACAGTAAATAATGTAAAGTTCTCAATCAGATGACAACAAAATATATTTTGAGTTTGGATATGCCCTCTCACATTTTAAATTATTTTCACATATTTTAAGAGGACTAATTTCAATAACAAAAAACTTATAAGTGAATGCATATCATGATATGTGTTTCTGCTTTAATAAAATAATATTTAATGAATACAAAATGTTATAAATTTTCGTTTTACCTCTTAATACTTTAAAAAGCATGCATTTTTTAAATGATAAGGAGGAACATTTTTCAGTAGATATCAAATCTTACGGATGACTCAAAAAATAGGTGAACAAAATATTCTAATTATAATAATAGAACACATTAAAATATCATCATAAAACTAAACAGACAATACAGTTCTTTCAATGGCAAAATGATTTAAATATTTCGGAATTCCCTGATCAGGATACCCAATTTTACAAGAGATTATCAGTAAATTTACTAAACTAATTTTCGAAACTAACAAAAAACGAACTATTACATAAATCTACAGCTAATAAGTAATCTCACCAATAAAAATACACAGTACTGAAAAGAGCCAGTTAAGCACACTGGCAAATTTACTTGATAAGATCCATAACAGGATCCATAAAGATTTATATTCTGCACTTCTAAAATTTTGCAAAATTATCTGACATAAAATATTTAAATTCTCCTGTTAAATGAACTGACAAAAATGAAAGTAATATACCTAATTATGCTAAAAGCCCTATTTCACTTTATGAGAGGAAAGACATTTTTTCCTCACAGTTCAGGCAGCTAAGGGATGAAAAGGCACAGACTGCAAGACAAAACTGCACTATAAGCTTGTTTTAAGCACCCATATTTTAGCATTAAAAGCTTTTGTATTTCAAGCCATGAAAGCTAAACTAGAATCATCAAATAAATTATATGAAAACTAGCAGGCCAGTTTGTTCAAGGAAAAGAACACAGGTTTTAACTTTTGTAATATGCAAAACACAGGCATAATAATTAAACTGTGGAAAGAACAATAATATGCTGTAGGATTTTTTTATTATTGGTTAAACAAAGAATCTCAAACTTGTTTAATAGAAAATACAGTTGATGACACATCAAAGAAAACAGTCGACGTGTGTATAAATAAACTAACATATTTTAATAACGTAATGCAATGAATCAATCTCTGCACTTCATATACTTTTTCCTCACATATTTAAGAACACAATGTTAAAAATAATTACAAAGAAATTTTATTAATTTAAAATACAGAAATTAAATACGGTACAACAGTTATTTGTTTCAGCTTCCTTCATAACAGGGAACTGTACAATGGTTATTTCGTAAAATATTTAAATAACTGAAACCTAAAATGTTTAACACATGCATAAAATATTTAAATAACTGAAATCTAAACTGTTTAATACCAGATTAAGATTTTTGAAAATCATCCACACAGCAGAGACCAGTTCATTACCTCAAATACTAACTATGGCAAGCAAACCAATACTGCAAAATTTCAAACAGTATTAAACCTGTTGAAAAACTGAGTCAATAATTAAGAAAACTGCAATAATCAAAATATAATGAAGGACAGCGAACTAAATGAGACACAAATGAAAAAATATTAAGAAATATGTCTCTGAATTTTACAGTAAATGAACATGGTTGGTTCTTTGCACACACACAATAATAATAATAATAATAATTTTGAATGATGCACAAATAATAAATTTTATACTTAAATACTTCATTACATAGTCATGTATCTACATATAATCATTTAATCACTACATAGTAACCAACACTAAAAATCATCATAAAATAAACAGCAAACACAAAACTTAAAAACATTAAACACTTCAAAAACTCTACAGAAGGAAATAACTATGCATTCTTTTGAAATAACTTCAACAACATGACAGCTACCAATTCACTTAGTAAATGGAAAAAACTTGAAATGTGGAATGTTGCAGTGCAATTTATCCCACACCTTAACTGAACAGGACACATGTAAAAAAAGAACATTTTAAGCCTTTAAAATTACAAAAACAGGTAAAAAAAGCACATTCATATGCAATTTCACTATGAACAGTGCTGTCTGTTGACTAGGTTAGAAAATGTTGACATGTTTAACAAGAAAATCCTTCAGTCATTGAGTAATAATCAGATTCTGACATATGCTCAGTAAAATTGACTTTACTATCAATAGGCAGCAAATGGTAAGAATTTTAAAAAAAAAAAAACTGTTGAGTCATACTACTTATTTCAAAGTTCTTGAGTTATGCACCAGGCTTTCTAATATCAAATTACTCCACTGCAGTTCAATGACTAACCTGTGCAGAAATTAATATTACATGTACACATCATTTAACTGCCTTTTCTTGTATAATAACAAAAGAGTCAAATCTTGAAATCAAATAGTCGCCTTCTTTTCAAGATTAAGTCTTATTTGACTAAAATATGGAATATAAGCTCAAAAGCAAGTGGTTCACTGTGGGTGGAACCTGATAGTCTTAATATAACTGGAATAAGCCCACTGTCCAAAGCATTCATATACATTGCTGGCAAAGGTTTCCCTCGAGATCCGATGTCGTACTCAACCTACAAAATGAAAATATTTAAATTTAAAATTACAGAATTTATTATTTTTATTTATTTCTCAAACAATATACATTTGTATGTCCCCAAACAAAAAGCAAGCTATGAAACATTATGTATTAATATTATTAAGCAACTTCACTGGTAATAGAAAAAGATACAAGAAATATCAAATAAATCCCAGTTATTACTGTTAATAGCACTGCTTATCATAGCAGAAAATAGAAATAAAATATTTTTTAACAATTTAAAACTATTATAATTTTCTAACTGTCAGAGTATTTTATGAACTATCTCGAAACATATACAAGAAAATTTTTCAGCAGTAAAATAAAAGTATACTGAAAATTTTAATGACTACAACTAAACGGAAATGCAAAATACGAAAGGAAATCAGTGATAGGAAAATTTCTCTTCAATATAAAAAAAAGTAACTGCAAAAGCTATTACCTTAAACATATCAATTAAAATAAATGTTCCCCATTCAAAACATTATAATCCATCCATAAAATTCTGAATCATCCCTAAAACTGTTAACTGTAAATTATGCACTTTTACTCTGGATAAATTTGCCCAAATAGTGACATAAGCTGTCTGTCTTTCAAACAGAAAGATAAATCTTGTAGTAAATATCAGTTATATGCTAGAGCAGGGTTTCTTAACCTGTGGTTCATGGACCCATTGGGGGTCCATGGGTCATATTTTGGGGGTCCGCCGGCTGCACCTAATTTTTAAAATGTTTGCATCAATATTTAAAAAAAAACTTTTTTTGTCACGGGCAACCTCTGTAAGACGTCCGTCTGCCATTTCCCAATAATAGAGACCTCCACAATACAAGGAAAAGAACATTCGCAAACCATATAATTTTTAGAAACACAAAGTAGACTTTGAATTTTACTTCACTTGGAAATAAAGTGACGTTAAAATCAGTTCCGCAAAGTTCTTGCAAATTTTTAAAACAAAATATTTGTTTTAATTTTTCATAAGTTGTAATTAAAGTATTTTTTTTTTCAAGTGTTTTCTTGTGTCTTAATGTTTGTTCTTAATGTTTCATTTGATTATTTGATATTTTTTATAGCCCAAAATGTCCAAAAAAAAGGAAGTAGGATGAAAATTATGTAAAATATGGATTCTGTTGCATGAAGGAATCGGACGGTGTTGAAAAGCCTTAATGCTTTCTGTGTGGAAAAGTTTTGGCAAACGCCGTAATGAAACCGGCAAAATTGATAGAGCATCTCAAATCTCTTCATCCTGAAAATGCATCTAAAGATCTAGAATTTTTTACAAAGAAAAAAGCCCAGTTTTCGAAATCTGGAACATTAACCAAACTTGGATTTGGTATTTCACAAAAATCTTTGGTTGAGGCATC
>KK119580.1:5052-31721 GCA_000611955.2 Stegodyphus mimosarum
TCTGTCATCTATGGCCCGTGGTGCACCACATTTGCCACGTCGCTGATTTTGGACAGTCCCATTTTGCCATGCACGGTACACTTTTACCACGGCGGCACGCGAACAGTTCACAAACTCAGCCGTTTCGGAAATGCTTCCACCCTTGGCCCGAAAGCCAATGATCATGCCCTTTTGGAAGTCGGATAAATCGCTTCGTTTCTGCATTACGCCAACGATTGAAATGTTTTCCGAAGCCCTCACACACCCTTTATATACGCTCAACTGCACTGTGCTGCCACCTGCCTTCTGTGATTGGTTATTTAACTCTGACATGGAAAGTACGTGGTGGTCACATTAATGTGACTGGACTGTGTACCAACAGTACTAAAATGTCTCAATTCATTGTTTTTCTGAGATATGTTTTTGAGAAAAAAAACACAGTAGAATATTTTTTATGTTGCAAGAATTTGGAAGTTAAAAGAACCGTAATGAAAATATTTCAAATTATTAACAGATATTTTGAAACAAATAATTTACCTAGATGCACTGTTTCCAAATTTGTACTGATGATGCTGCAGTATTAACAAGTAATAATAAAGGACTAAGAGGGTTAATAATGACATGAGACATTGTTATTACATACCGAAGTCATTTGGATCTCGGAGAAATACTACGATATATTTTCGATTTGAGGAATAAAGTTCACAAATTTTTGGAAGAAAAGAAAAATATATCGGAAAGCTCATTCATTAATAATGATTGGTTAGGAAACCTCAGTTACGTGGTAGACATTTTCGAAAAACGTAACTATTTGAATTTATGTCTACAGAGAAAAATTACAAAAATTTTAATACTGAGCACCAATACGAAAACTGAGCACTTTAAAAACTAAGCTAAAACTTTGGCAAGGAGAATTGAACAAAAATAACACAGACATGGCTTTCAGAATTTACTAAAGAAAATAATACAGATTTCTTGTTTTTTAGAAACATAGCTTTATGATAAAAGTTATAGAAAACGTTTCAAACGATTTCCAAATAAAGAATTAGGTTGCATTCGTGACCCATTTTCCTTCGATATTTTCAATTCCAGCATACCCTTAAATAAAAAATAACAATTAAGTGATATTTCAAATGACAAAATTATGTTTTCTCAACTTAAGTCTCTAACTTGTCCAAAATTTTGGTTATTGATTGAAAATGAACAAGTTCAAATCGACTTGTTCATTCTTGTTCATTTAAATGATTTCTTCGCATATATCAAACTGTGTAGTAAACTTTAGCTCGGTAAAATCCCAGTTTACGGTATGGCCTTGGCGTTATAGCAAAGTGACTCGTTTACTTCTCATCATAATGTCGCCAAATCCCATCTGTACCGTGTACTAGGATAAAACCCCGTATTTTTCTATTTGCAAAGCTAATTTCTAGCTTTGAAAATGGAAAAAGTCGGGCAGTATTCATTTAAATGAAATGAATGAAAATTTTACATTGGAATTTGAGAAGACACTATCTGTGAAATCTTCAGTGGTATTTAGACCATCTTGGAACTTTGGGAAAGCATAGAAATATAACGTTCCGACAACCGATAAGTTATTCAACTTTTCTCGCTGAGGATTTAATCCTAACGTATGGTACACACGGGATTTGGCAACATTACGATGAACAGTAAACGAGTCATTTTGTTGCTGGCGACGCAGATTAGATTTATCACTGAAATAGAAATAATTTAGCTATTGAATTAATATGCAGAATTTTTATTGAAATATTTTTTCTCGGTTCCATTTAGTTGCATCTTTTAAAAAATTAAAGATTAACGAACTGTTTTTACAACATATTGAGTTTGTAGTCATACTAATCTATGAAGTGCAAGATTAGTCAGTTTTTATTACGTTATTGACAAATAATACACTGGTTATCATAAATTAAAGAAAAATCACAAAAATAGCAATAACTCCTTCAATAATAAACCAAACCGTGTAAAATTCCAACATGTTGCCAAGTAAGAGTAGCTAAATAAAACTGCAATATGCAAATTAGTGGCGCTGCATTCGGAATACGTCATCTGCGAGGAGCATAAAAGTCCATGTTTGAGTAGCTAAATAAAACTGCAATATGCAAATTAGTGGCGGTGCATTCGGAATACGTCATCTGCGAGAAGCATAAAAGTCCATGTTTGAGAGCAAGCCCACATATATCACTGTGATAGTGCCATCAGAAATCTAAGACAGCCAATTCGTAACAATGACCTCCAAGCATCTTTTGCCTACAGAACTACGATGGAGAACAATTGGGAGACTAGAGGCAAGGCAAAGTCAAACTGAAGTGGCCAGATGGCTAAATGTGAGTCCTTCTGTAGTTTATAGAAGTAATTTCAAACCACAGATTCGGTATCTAGGAGGTTCAGCTAAGGACGGCCAACTGCTCCGACCAGCGCCGATGGCCGATATTTGACATTATGTGCACGCAGCAACAGAACCGCTACTCAGACTCTTCTTAGACCCTCCCTTGCTGCAGCCACCAGAAGGTTAGTGTCACTGTCAACTGTGCGTAGAAGACTTCACGAAGGTGATCTGTATGTGAGGCGACGAGCCATGTGCGTGCCGCTCACATCACGCCATAGGAGGGACCGTTGGCAGCGGGCACGACAACATGTCCACTGGGCGCCTGATCACTGGAAGGCTGTTCTCTTTACGGATGAGTCCAGGTTTAGTCTAGAAAGCGATAGTAGACGTTATTTGATATGGAGAGAACCTGGAATCCGTTATCATCCGTCAAGCTTCAGTGAAAGATATGCATACGGAAGAGGCAGTGTCTGCGTTTGGGGTGGCATCTCTTTGGGTGGACACACAGACCTCCATGTCTTTCTAAGGCAAACCGTGAATGCTCAGGTTTATAGAGTTGACATCTTTGATGCTTATATGCGCCCATATGCCGGGGCAATAGGTGATGCTTTCTTGTTACAGGACGACAAAGCAAGACCATACAGGGCGCGCATAGTAGATGATAATCATCAACAAGAAACAATTATGCGCATGGCGTGGCCAGCTCGATCAGATTAAAACAGGTCAAATTATGCAATTACATAAAAGAATACACTTTCACACTGTACACTTAACACTGTTTACAAGTGCGTGAACAATATTCTGTTTGTTACTTCGCGCATGAGCAAGAATTAAACACCCAGGCGAAACTAGTCGATTTTGCTTTGACGTAAAAAATTCGAAAAGTGGGGTAAGGTTCAGTAGAGCTACTAGAGATACAGGCTGATGCGTCAGCCATTTTGAAAACAAGCTTTAGGGTTGCAAAGTAGTTTTGGGGCGCCAGCTTTGGCTCTTGAGTAAATTTTCAATTTTTGCTTTTAAATATATGCATAATGTTAGGCATCTCAAAATGTATTTTTTGAAAAAAGATTTCCCTCGGCTATTTTCGTAATTTTTCATGAGGTTATACTAGTTTTGAAATCACATTTTCATATTTATTTAAGTAGTTTTCTTTTAGAATTCAATGTAATTTCATGTGTTATATAAAAATTATAAGCCTCTCAGTACCATATTTATATCATAATTATTAATTTCTCAGCTATGGCATTTCAGTATTGATGGAGTAAAGCATATTACTTTTATTTACACTATACAATAAAATATTTAGAGGACATTACAGCGGTGGATACAAATTGGCATGACTACAACTTCATTAATTTTTAAATTTTTAAAGCTTTTCTGAATAAACAGATACTTTCTAAAACTGTAAACAAATTTTGCACGATAAATACAAAAGTGCATGCTGATGATTTAATACAACTAGCCAGTTCACATTTAAACCTCTGACAAATTTAATAGCTTGTCTGCATATGATTCTTTTTTTTAACCTCTGATCTCATTCTTGTTTTTTTATTTTTAGTAAGTTCTTTGAAGGTTTTTCACATGAAATCAAACATCCATTATTGTAGCAAATTTGTTAAAAATGTTATTTTGTGTGTGTTTCCAGAAAAGGCTGCTAAAAGCTTTATGATTTTAAATACTCATTCAAGATATACATCTTTAAATTATAATGCTTTTAGAATGAAGTGCAGAATGCTATAAAAACTACTTCAATGCTATGGGATTCTATATTTAAAAAATCATTTTTATATAGATTTAGTCAAATAAAATTCCATATCAAAAACATTTTTTGTTGTTCTTTATTTAGCTAAAAACAAAATTTTAAAAATAATACACACATAAATAAATAAAACTAATACCTTTACATACAAAATTTACGGATACTGTTTACTAATACGTTTATTTGCTATTGGTAGTTACTCTTTATTAGACTTCGGAAAAATACTGCAAATTTATAAGAACTTACATACATTAAATGAGGAAGAAAACATACATACGCTCTTAATATTATACATATCTGAATATTTAAATGCTAGTTCCATAACATAATAAGATTTAATCCATATCACTACAAAGACAATACTAACATCACAGTTCTTTATTATTAATTAATTTGCGTAAGTAAAAACATAAAAATATTATTTATCTTCAAATCTATAAAGTAAGTCCTCTAGTAACACACATATGCAAAATACATACAGTGAAAATAAAGAAAAACAGAATTGTTTTCTAATATAGTGCAATTCATTCTATTATATTCAAATTTTATTAAAACATACTACGGTAATTGGATTTTTTTCCATTATAAGTCAAGAGCTTTATATAGAATGTTATTATATTAGTTTTACTTTACTGAATTCTTATTAATATGTGGAGATATCAGAATAAATGAAAAAAAATCTGAATAAATCTTAGCCAACACTATTCAGATAGTATTCTTGTTTTCAATAAAAAGGTTTCAGGATATATAATTTTACTTGGAATACTTACTCAACCAGTAAGTATGATACTGAGTCTTATAGCTTTTTAACTAAACGATACTCATATTTCCCACTGACAATATTTTATTTAGCACTGAGCTCTTACAGCCTTTTGAGAACGAAATTTAATTTCTCATACCTGACATGTAAACTCCTACGTAGTTATGATACATTATATGAAATATTGAGTTCCAAATAATGATCCAACATAGTAATTAACTTAAAAGATTTAACACAGTCATTTTTAAGATACGCATTCCAAATTGACATTGCTTTATTTAACATTGAGCTTTAACAGCTGAGAACATTTAATTTCTCATGGATAGCAAATATAATTATGCATATCGATTGTAATAATGTTTTTAATTTTGCTTATTTTACTGTTTCACTTAATTTTAAATGATTTTTTTCACATCTTTAACTTCTCTTACTCAGCTTATTCAGACCAATATTTTGAAGTTAAGCATTTAACTTTACGGCTGTTAATTATTATTCTTATACAAGCCATTTAATAATCTTTACTCAGTCTGTATTTTGCAGTTCTATTTTTATTTAAATATTCTTCAATTTCTCATTCTGTAATAATCTTATCATTACTAATTCTACTATTTTACTCCATTTAAGGACTATTATTAACTTCCTTGGCATTTTGAACCTTTATCATTTCCTGCATATTCAGATATTTCCGTATAATTTCAACATCATTTATATTTGAGAATGTGGGTTGAAGCTCGTTGGTGTTCCAAATATTTAGTTTCGAACCCCAGTTGCCTTTAAACTAGCACGATAAATTCCAATTTTTTAGAATGAAGTGCCAACTTTCACCTGTAATTTTATTACGATATTCATTGTTTCATAAACTCGCACAGAAATCTTTTCTTTTAGTTTGAACAGTTAATACCTTTCCATTCAGTATTTTTTTTTTTGTTCATTGATTACATTCACACCATTATTTTCACACTTCCAATACCCTGACAGTACTATTTTTCGCTTATTGCATTTCTCCTGGATTTACGGCTATTTTTACTATTTACATAAACAACGTATATTCTTTCATCTCTTTTTGGTCATCTCGGATAACTTCTGGTCAGTCGGAAACATTAGTGTCTTTCAAGGAAAGCACCATGAAAGATACTACTATTTTATACACATCACACACATGTGTATATATGTACTATTATTTAGATTGCTGATATTCTTTTCCATCATTATTTTTCTTTCGAGGAACTGAGGATCATTAAATAACAAAATCTAACTTTGTGTAATCTTGTTCATTTGGACTTCTCTAGGCAGTTTTAAGTTTTTTAATCTAAACTTGTTTTATGAATTAAATATTATTTTTTAACAGTATCATTCAAGTGAAAAATCTGCTTGATATATACAAACATTTTTATCTGAAGGGAATTTAGTCAGGCTTATACACTTTTCGGTTACTTGAAAATATCTACATACTTTCAAACAGATCTCAGAACGGAAATTCGATTATTTATAGTTTTCATGAACAGCAATAACTTGCAACACAATCTGAAGATATATTCCGATAATTTATGTATAATTTGAATGACTAGTAGCAGGCTAAAAAAATGGTATCTTTAATTATGAATTCCTAAATTGAAAGGCAATCGTAAAAATTCTGCTGTGGATTGTTTGCTTGATTTCTAGAGACTCGGAATCTATTTGTGTTCAACCGAATGATTCATGTGTTTGGACAAAAGAGAAGCAGAATTTCAAATAATATGTTATTGGAGTCTGCAAATGCGAAAAAAATAGAGGTTAAATGAAAGCATGCTAAGTAAGCAAAAATATATTAAATACTGAAGAAATAAAAGAATTAGAGTAAACGTTAGAAGGTGAAGTATATATTTAAATACTTTCAAATATAAATCAATAAAAAGTTTTCAAGGTATATCATTTTAGTTTAATTCTTTTTCTATTAAAGTAACTAGCATAACAGACTTAATTCATTTACGTATATCTTACTGATTATATCATAAGTATAGGTTAAATAAGTTTTATGTGCATACTGAAATAGAAGAAAAGAAAGGTTTGATTCAAAACCTGTTTTAAGGCAATAAGTAAATAAATAAAATGCACTGGTTCTATTAGCATCTCAAAAAATACTGTTATGTGCTCTATAAACAAATCATTATGATACATAACATCAAACATCACAATACATAACATAAAACATTATAATACATAGCACTAGTACAAAAGAAGAAATGTCTGATGAGGAATAAACGCTATTTATTTGATAACAAAGAAGAGTAAAACATATTCAAGGTCACATTATGAAGAATCCTGCAAGTCAATACAATACTATAAGACATTGATTAGTAAGGTAAACATCAGTTGATCATTTTTTCACAGTAGCAATAAACTTTTCAATCAAAATTATTACAGTAGAAGTCCAGAAATCCGCAATGCTTGAGACCAGAGGTTGTGCGGATTTTAGGATTTTGAGGATTTCAGGACAGAAAAGCCAAATCATAATATTCAGACTAAAAGTGCAAAATAAATAAGGCATATTAGATACATTTACTTAAATTATGATGTACAATAATATACATTATTACATTATTTTATTATTTGCTTTAAATTATATATATATTATTCATTTATGTTAGTGATTACAGGAACATTTTAAAGCATTAAGGACATATACAATAGAGACGTGTAAAAATAAGGGATATTAGTAAAGCATAAAATATTTCATTTTTTTATTGTTTCAAACATTTTTCTGATAGAGGTTTGTTTTAAAACTTAATGTGCTCTAGAGTAAGTTTTGTTTTGTAAATTCTACAGGGTCATAATCTCTTGCTGTGTGACACAGCTCTGTTGTTCTAAATGTTTTAGGTATTTTTCACCATGTTCCAAACCCTCATTAAAAGATATTTTCTCACTCCTATCAAATTCATTATCTGTGTCGGTATCGGAATCGTTTTCTTGCTGTGGCGACTTCAAAACAGAGCCAATGATTTCATCATCGGTTATCTGATATGCCAGTGTTGGCTCATCTGAATACATCATCCATATTAAAAACCTCTTCTGGGCTAAGATCGTTTTTCTGCCACTAACACAGAATCATTACTACCCGGTAATTATGACGTCATTATTGGATAAATATTTTTTCTTCGATATTTCATTCTCCATTCTGCGGTTTCTGGAACCTATAAATTCAATGTTTATATTTTGAGAGGCAGTGCGGATTTCAGGAGTTGGCCGATTTCAGGTCAGCGAATTTTTGGTATTTGACTGTACTAATATGCCATAACCGATTTACTATTGATTCCTCAGATTTAAGGTCACGCAAAAGTCAATTTGATTTAGCTGACCATGAATGGAGGCCTCTCTAAGGAGAGGCTGGCTTGTATTTACATTACACAAGAGGAAAAACCACTAAAAGACCAGCCATGCAGCCAGCCTGTTTGGGAATAGAACAGAAGATGAAACTCCCAGCATTCAGTAACTTTAACCACTCAGCTGTTGGTGGGCCTAACTATTATTCGAAGAGACAAGCAACAGTTTTTTCACTGACAACTGCCCTACTCTTTTACAGACAGAAATAAGCATTAAAAACTTCTTAAACTGTTTATTAGATTATATAAGGCTCGGAAATGCTCGGAATGCTTAGGGCTCGGAAATGCGCATTTATGTGAGCGTTTCAGGTAATCCCAAAGTACCTTTGTTTTTTGTTGTTTTTGGAATGTCAACGAAAAGATTATTTAGTTTTGTTGTACTAAAAAAATTGCTTTTTTTTGTTGCTAAGAGCTTTAATAAAGATTATTTTTTCATAAAAAGAATGTGGATTAAGGTCTTTTAAAAACCGAGTTCTGTATAAGTATGACAATTAATTTGGAGTCAAGAGTCAACAAACCCGTAGTCCGTCACAATTATGTGCAGACAAACGTGAAATGTGTGCGGAAAAGTGTACCGTAACGTCACTAGCTTAGGGCTAGGTTACTATATCTGGTTTCTAATCATGTTTTGCGTTGAAGTATGTCAAAGCTTAACATTTAACCATGTAACGTAAACAAAAATCGAAGATTCCGTGTTAGGTTCCTCCGTTGCGGTGAAATGCAAAATCGCCCACTTCTTTGGCGCATTTTGTTTGGCGCTTTTTACAAGATTAAGAAGAATTATATTTTTGTCAATTTCCTTTCACTTTTTAAGTTATAGGTCGATGTGTACATGGACAAAGAGAAGTGCGCAGTCCCGAGTTTGTGCAATTCTCCGATTTTTTTCAAGTGAAAATAGGTCGATGAGTACATGGATTGTATCGTGGTCTAACTGATTTGTAATGAAATGCGCTACAGGACAACCACTAGCAAACTCATCAGGAAAAATTAAATTTAACAAAGAGAAATCGTATTGATTTGTTTTGAGAGTAGAATCAATACATAAAATCCTGCAGCAACCTTTAATCATTATCTCTTTCTGCTGTGTAGTCTGCAATCCTAATGCAAAAGACTCCTTTGCAGAAGAAAGTTCATCAAGCTCTTTTGGATCATACATTGTTGGTTCTCCCTCTGGTTTATAAATAAGTACTGGATCATATGATTCTTGCCTCAGATTTTGACTATAGGGGCAACTGAAAATGAATCATTGAATTTGAATTTGATCTGTGGATACAACTAACTGTGCATAAGCTTTAATTTCATTACCGCAACTATGACTAAGTTGGTGGAAACTGCTATTTTCAAAAGACAATTAATGATTAGGATTCGAATAAAATATAGCTGTGACAAGTTGCGATTCTTCACAAACTAAACTTTTTGACGGACACTTAAAGTTGGAATCTTTTAGATTTTTTTTACTAGAAACCGGAATTTCCTTTTAATGCATTACATTAAATTGACAGCAGTAATAATGAAAAGTTTTATCACTCCTACACCTATTTCCAGCAGACTTCTTATAAGAACTGAAAGTCTGCTTACTATGAAATTCTAAAATGAAATTCACAAATCTTTAAGCAAATAGGCCCACAATTCCATACTTATTCTATCATACGTATTCTGATGTTAAAGCAATCATGAAAAATATCCGAGAAACAACAACAGAAATAGATATCTTCGATGACCTAACCAGACAAAAATTTCCTATTATTAAAGTACGGCAATTCTCTAAAATAGTTGACAGCCAAAAAGTCATGCTTCCCACCTATTTCATAGAACTCCACCGAAACGCAGCAACTAAATAACATGTTTGACTTAACATCCGCATAGAAAAATACCCACCAAAAAAGAGTCCATTGCAGTGCTACAACTGCCAGGAATACGGCCATTCCCAGACCAACTGTTACAAGCCTGTTAAATGTGTTAAATGCTCAGAAAATCATCGCAGCAATACCTGCCAACCAAAAGCAAATCAACAACTGAAATGCAATTATTGCTCTAAAAACCATGTAAGCTCATACTGAGGGTGTGAAGTATACCGTAAACGCTTCGAAAAAACTACAGAAATCAATCCAGCACCTCCTCCACCAACCCCAGAAGATTTTCCTAATTTTTCGGAGCCAAAAGAAATTAATTCCTATAAAAACTCGCAACTTAACTTCAGTCAAGCTCTTAAAGACAATTCTAAACCTGAAGAATCGCTCGCAGAAATAATGAAGATTTTACAAGATTCTAAAGTTTATAAATTAATTACCAGCCTCACCAAAATTGCAGATAGAATAAAAATCACCCGAAGCAGATCAGAGAAAGTGATTTTAGTGTTTAGAACAATGGAAATTATGATCCGATTTGCTGAGCAAGATTAACTTCAAAGAATTCCTTCAAGATTATGCTATGTCAAGCTTATCACCGACTTACAGACTCACCAACAGATGGAGCTTTTGTCTGCACACAATCGTATTTAGGACATTTTCTTACTTCCTTTCCTTTTCTTTCTACAGAACCTTTTTATTTTTATTCATTTTTTTCCCTCTCCATTACTTTTGGGCCATTTATTTAAAATTTTATTTTGTCCCATATTTTTTTCCTGGCCTTTAGAATTCGTATAAAATATACGAAGTGCCTTTTTACTCTCCTCTGAAATACGCGGTGCAGAAAGACTTAGCGGGTGCAAAACAAGACATCTGCCTTTGTGTGTTTGTCTGTGAATTGTTGTAGTTTTAAAATGGTTTCATCTCATTTTTATGTAATTTGGAGCAATGAATGAACGAAAGAAGGTGTTAAGGTGAGAAATCATGTTAGTCCGAAATAAAGAAAATTATTTTTCATGACATGTATTTTTAGAAATCGGGCCATGTGTATATCGCACAAGATGTGTCTTCTGTTCAAAATGTATTAGTATTTTATATCATATGTGCATGCACCAACTACTTTGCTTAATTCCAGGTTCAGTCGTAAAATTCTAACATATATGCCAGAATGCCATGAATTAGTGATAAATTTTTGCTTATATTTCCAAAACGACACTCAGTTTTTCGAATATATGTGAGTACAACTTGTATTCGTAAATGAGCTCATGCCTGTTCATCCAACAAAAGAAAATATCACGTACGTGTGGTAGGTCATTTACACAGAAGCCTCAATAAAACCTGCATTTCCTTCTTAGTGCAGGATAAGACGTAATTATAATATAAGGTGTGTAATAAATCATTTTCTCATAACTCTAGTTTCAAAATCCATGTGCTTATTCACACAGAAGTGAAACTTTGTGTATGCCATGTGTAACAAGTGATTTAGACTAGAGCTATTTAAACAATGATATATGTATTGAGACAGAATAGAAACCTTCTGTATCAGGTACTATATAGCAAGTAATTTAGACAAGCATCTGCATAGATATACAGGAGAAAAAAATGTATGTGTAAGATATCTAAGGGTCCATTTGGACGAAAGAGCAGCTTGAACATGAATATACTTATTCACGCAGGAAAGAAACCTTATGTATGTGAGATATGTAATAAGTCATTTACTCTAAAAAGTAATTTAAACAACCATATGCTTAATCACACAGGAGAGAAACCTCATGTGTGTGAGGTGTGTAACAAGACATTTGCTCAAAAGATTTGTTTAACCAAACATATACATATTCACGCAGAAAAGAAACCCCATGTGTGTGTGGTATGTAACAAGTCATTTACTCGAAAAAGTCATTTAAATCAGCATGTACTTTATCACACAGGAGAGAAACCTCATGTGTGTGAGATATGTAACAAGTCGTTTACTCGAAAAGGTGATTTAAACAAACATATAATTATTCACAGTGGAGAGAAACCTCATGTGTGTGATGTATGTAATAAGTCATTTACTCACAAGCGTAGTTTAAAGAACCATATACTTATTCATACTGGAGAGAAACCTTATGTGTGTGAGATATGTAATAAGTCATGTGATTCCAATTGTAGATTAAACGGAAAGAAACCTCATGTGTGTGAGGTACATAATAAGTCATTTACTGTAAAATGTAATTTGGACAATCATCTGCTTCTTCACACTGGTGAGAAGCCTCATGTGTGTGAGGTATGTAATAAGTCATTTACTGTAAAAGGTAATTTGAACAATCATCTGCTTCTTCACACTGGTGAGAAGCCTCATGTGTGTGAGGTATGTAATAAGTCATTTACTCTGAAAGGTAAGTTAAATGAACATATGTCTTCTCATACAGGAAATAAACCTTATGTCTGTGAGATATGTAATAAGTCATTTCCTTACAAAGCTAGTTTAAAAAAACATATACTTATTCACACAGGAGAGAAACCTCATGTATGTGAGGTATGTAATAAGTCATTCACTCAGAAAGGTCATTTAAAGAAACATTTGCTTATTCATACTGGAGAGAAACCTCATGTGTGTGAGGTATGTAATAAGTCATTTACTGTAAAACATAATTTACAGTTCCATTTGCTTCTTCACACAGGAGAGAAACCTCATGTGTGTGAAGTATGCAATAAGTCATTTGCTCTAAAATCTAATTTAAAAAAGCATATACTTATTCACACAGGACAGAAACTCGATAAGGTACATGTGTAACAAATCACTTGGGTGATAGAAAAATTGAAAGACTCATGTCTACACATAATAGGAAGGGTCATCTTTTTTGTAGAAAATTTAGATTAATAAGAACGTCTGCTTATGTGTGCAGTAAAGACTTGTCCATGTTATAAAGAAATGTCTATGTATGAGTTGTGTTTATCTTGTCATTTCATCTCAGTTCTTAATAAATCATTTATTTTTTTCCATACGAGAAAAGTGTCATGTTTGTAAAATCAGTCACAAGTCATTTTAAAGTGCTTCTGGGCCCAAATGCGCTTTAGCCCACTGCTTGGCGGCGATTATTTTTGAATGAGCAATAAACGCGCCAACATGGGTAACTCCGTATATCCGCGAACATGGCTGACTGGGTATTTTGAAGCTACGGAAACATGTAGTTTTCGCGCATGCGTGTTTCCTATTTTATAGAGAACGGTTTTATTGGTAATGTGAGATGACGTAGCGGTTTATTCGAAATTCTGACGTGTTAATTTAAGTAGTTATTTCAGTTGTCGTGGTATTTTGTGTGTTGGCTATTTTCGTTCCGTATATTTCGCGAAATACCAAGCCGCTATGGATTTAGCTGTGATGCTGAGAGAGGTGAGTGAATGTACATGTACATTTATTACTTTATTGGAAGTGCAAGTTGCTTAATTTTTATATTTTGTTGCCTTTTATTGAAATAATTTGGCTCAGCTGAAGAACAGAACGCTGGTATCGTTTGCAATTTATTTTATTTTGTTGATTTGTGCACATTGCCTACATTGTGCAATTCGCTGATGTTTTTTTTAAGTTAAAACGGAACGGTGTGTACATGGTATCGTTTGTAATTTTAATGCCTTTTTAAAAAAAATTCCTTCTTTCTTGGATGCCATTTTGGTTACATTTTCGCGGAGCATGTCGGGAAGGTTATGTAACAGCATAAAATGTGTAAGTATTACAACATAAAATGTAAATAATTAATTTAAACCTAACTGACAAATATTTTAATGTTCGTTTTGCATATTATTTTATTATCTTTTTGTGGCAACAGTTTCCATACTAATTTATGCTTTAGAATTCTATGTTTTGTTTACAATAGGTTTTCGCGGAGCGTGTCGGGAAGGTTGCAATTAATTGCAAAGACATTTCGCAGAAACGCGCCCAATTGGCGATTTTCAAAACATCGCCAAGCAGTGGGCTAAAGCGCATTTTCACCGTGCTTCTGATTTAAAGTAACTTAATCTTACCTTTGGTATTTAATTAGTAATGAGAGTTTTAAAACAGGATTTTCAAATAGTGAGAAGTTAGACACTGATTATACTGTTCTGAAACAGGAAGTTTTATTGATGTCACATATTCAGGTAATGTCATGAATTGCTTGAAATGTTGAGAGCATTTTCATTTGAATGGAAATTTCATTAATATTTTGCACTGTAATCCACTTTTCATTCCATTTTTCTAAAAAAGTACGAAATATGAAATATATTCTTTTATTGTAGCTTTAGTGCTGTTGAATCCAAATCTTTCTCTCATCCTCATTAGCTTTTGAAACTCCTTTTTTAATGTTGAGAATGCTTAGAATTTAGATTTTTACAAGCTTATGTGTTCAGTATCCTACATTTAAAACATTAATTGATGTTCGTGATGCCATTGTTCAGCTTATAGTGTCTTTGAACAAAATTGACCACCCCATGCTAAGTCATGCCACCCTGTTAAGCAGAAAATGGCTTCTTTTTACTATTATGTATTTCGCGCGCTCAAAGTTTGTTCCACAGAATCCTTGCTTACCAATGAACTTAATTATTTAAAAGCAGTTGCTATTTGACCGATGATTTTCTCCCGTGATCATTGATAAAGCTGTTAAAAAGTTTTCAGATTCCCATCATAGAAGACATTCCACTGTTAGAAACAATATTATTGACTTTGTCGTGCTTCCATTTTATCCTTCTGTTAGTTATAAGGTTGCACGGGTTCTCCACAAATTCAATTTTCAGGTCAGTTTCCTCCCTATCAATAAAATTCACGGTTCGACTCTAAAAGATTCTGTTTCTGACTTTAATTCTTGGGGAATTTATAGTATATCGTGTCAGTGTGGCTTGAGATATATTGGCCAAACAAAAAGAGCGTTAAAGTTTCGTATCAAGGAACATGAATCTTATGTCCGAAAGGGCGAAATTAACAAGTCTTCAATAGCGTATCATAGTTGGAAATTTAATCATAATTTTGACTTTGGATCTGCAAAAATTATCCAAAAAGCTTCTTCCGTTGGTGAATTGGATTTTCTTGAGGCTTTTCATATTCACAAAGATTTAGCAAGTTTAGTGAACGATTTTAAGTCTAATCCAGTCCTTCCTAGCGCTTTTAAAATTCTATTAACATAATTCTTGATGATTATTTTTCTCGATAGATGGCGTTGCCTCCTCGCGCGTGGTTCTACCCGAGAGTATAAAAAGCCGTTACTCAGCTTTCTTTCCCCTTCTTGTATTTTGTTCTCCTGATGAGGAGGGACCTGTAGCTGCCCTCGAAATCGATTGAGTGTTTTTAGTGAATGTACGCCAAATACAAGGTTGTGTTAGCGAATTTGATTGTCACATTGGCGTGTGTCTCTTCCATTGTAAAATTGAATTCCTTGAAGTTTTCTTTTTCTGGTACTTATATGTTAATGCTGCCTCTTTAATACAAGTTGCCATATTTTCAGTATATTCCAAACTCTATCAACAATGTGCATAATGTTCTTCCAGCAAACAAGCTTATAATAATCCTTCAGTTAAGCACTTCTGCCATTTTGTGTGCATTCTTTTTTATTGTGTTCGAAAGTCCAACAGTTTTTATAAACAATTTTGTGATATATTTTGTCTTAGTTTTAAAATATAGCCATGCAGAAATAATGAACAATTTTACTATAATTCTGCGATAAAATTGCTGCAACAACACAGAATTTTGATGAAAATTTTGTAAATGGAACAATGAGGAAATGCTTTTTCTCTGTAGCTGAGTGCTGCCTGAACCCAATTCTTCCATTTTTTTTTTTAGGCTGGGTTGGAATGCGCTTTAGCCCACTGCTTGGCGGCGATTGTTTTTGAATGAGCAATAAACGCACCAACATGGGTAACTCCGTATATCAGCCAACATGGCTGACTGTTTGTACGTTGCCTACATTGTGCAATTCGCTGAAGTTTTTTTTTTAAGTTTAAAAGGAACGCTGTGCACATGGCATTTTCTTGTAATTTATTTTCGTTATTTTATCTTATTTTGTTCATTTGTGTACGTTACCTACATTGTGCAATTCGCAGATTTTTTTTTAAAGTTAAAACGGAACGATGTGTACATAATATCGTTTGTAATTTTAATGCCCTTTTAAAAAAAACTCCTTCGATGCCATTTTGGTTAAGTTTTCGCGGAGCGTGTCGGGAAGGTTATGTAACGGCAAAAATGTGTAAGTATTACAACATAAAATGTAAGTAATTAATTTAAACCTAACTGACAAATATTGTAATGATCATAATGTTCGTTTTGCATATTATTTTATTATCTTTTTGGGGCAACAGTTTTCATACTAATTTATGCTTTAGAATTCTATGTTTTGTTTACAGTAGGTTTTCGCGGAGCGTGTGGGGAAGGTTGCAATTGCAAAGACGTTTCGCAGAAACGCGCCGAATTGGCGATTTTCAAAACATCGCCAAGCAGTGGGCTAAAGCGCATTTTCACCATAGGCTGAAACAGATAGGTGTGTTCTTGGGGAGGAGAAAAGTGCAAAATAATAATAAAAAGATTTGGAAAATAATGTGTTTCATTTTTTTAATTCACCGCATAATCCTTATTTTATAATTCAAAATTCTATTTTCAAGTATATTTTCTATTTCATGTATTTTTAATTTTCATCAGTTTATAGTAAATATCGACAGTTTGGGAATCTTTTTGAAATAAAGGCGTGAAAATCACCAACTTGCACCTGAAAGTAACTTTAAACTTTTCATCTCTAAAAAATCAAGAAATTGTGCTAAAGTTGTTGTTTTCATATATATGTATACCTTCTTTCTTGCTCATGGGTCCATGTAAATGTTTCAGATACATTTATACTTAAATGTTCTTTTTTATTGTCTGTTATTAAGTATTCGGCTTTGACATCTGGTTCCTGTGGAATGTGCGGACTTTCATGCTACCACCTTCAAATTTAGGCCCGGATCGAATAAGTGCGGGGCCTGATTGGATGTTTTTTTGCGAGGGTCCTCTCTATATTATATGTTTAAATAAAATGCAAATTAAATATATATATATAAATGAAATGTCATGGATTATAAGATAGTTAATCTGCCACATACATTAAAATATAAAAATGCACAAACTACAAAAACAGTTACATTTTATTGAACATAAATTTACATCATTGCATATGAATATATGAATTTACATAATTCTAAGTTTTTGTTCTGTAAGTTCTTTTAAAATAGTTTGAAAATCCAATTTCCTTGCTTCTTCACTTTCAATCAACATAATTGCTAAACTATTTAATCTCTTCTGAGTCATTGCCAATCTCTGATAGTTTTTTTATTAGCTTTAATCTGGAAAATGATCTCTCTCCAGAAGCAATGCTCACTGGAATTGTTAAATATATTCGGATAGCAATAAACAAGTTTGGAAATGCCGTTGCTCTGTCATTTTCTGATAAAAATTTGAACATTTCAAATGGATTTAAAAAAAATTCTGATGAAAGGATAGATTTTAAAGGTTCCATTTCTTCAACTAACAATTTTTCCATCTATGTGAGCTTCCTTCACTCTTGGTGCATCATTTTCTGTGAACCTAGAATGTGTTAGAGAAATTTCTAATTTAGCTGCATGTTTTGAAATGCTTCTTTTTCCATATTTTGAAATTTTTCCAGCAACCCAAATAAGTCATTACGATTTTTCATTTGTTCAAAATGATCTTTTACTGATTCTGTAGCTTTATCTAAAATAAAATTCAAAAAAGATATCTAGTATGCATTTTTCGAATCTACAATGGATTCATCATTGCCTTCATAACTGAAATGTTTCTTTTCCGAAGCCTTTTATGTCGAAATTCTATAGATATTTCCAAAACTTTTGCAAGAGTTTTTGCTTGAACTAAAAATTGTTTGAATCCAGGATTTCTGTAATTGCTTAACCTTTTTAAAAGTTTTTCAATTGAAGTTTAAAAATTTTAAATGTTTTTCAAATAAAGAAAGTGCAATGGATACATCTACAGATTTACTTTGAAGTTCCTTGCTTACATAATTGACTTAAAACAGTAAGTGGTACCAAAAAAACCAGTGATACTAAAAATTTATAGTCTTTCATTGCATTTCCAAGAAATTCTGCCTCGCTTTTAATTTGTGGATCTTCGGAAATTTCTTCTTCGACTTTGTCATTTTTCTTCTTCATGTTTGTCATCATTATCTATTTTTAAAAAAATTGTTCAAAGCACCTCTAAGTTTTTTATTTTTGATTTTCCTTCTCGCATTTAATTTCCTTTTTGGACTACCACTTTTAAATTTTCCTCCCACATTTCTTTATTGTTTCAGTGGATTCGACATCTAATGGAAAAAATAAACGCATTTTTAATTTTAAAGATAATTTCTTGTTAATAAATATTAAGTAACACAATTAGTACTTACCTATTTTAACAATAACAATTGGTAATTGTAGTCACAAAATTTGGCACTAATAATTCAAATGATTAGAAAAATAGAGATCAGCAAATGCAATAAACAATTGACATTTGATAGTAGCTACATCTACTTAATAGCGAGCGCAGTGCAACAATAACTAATGCCAAAAAAACGAATGTGTGTGCGGCGAGTAAGTGTATATAGAGTAGAATAATTGAGAGAGAAGATAATACTATCCAATTAACAAAACATTAGTCAAAAACGACACTTATGGGTATCCATTTTCTATGTTATAATAAACACACTAATAAATCTCGTCCATCAGTCCGAACTTAAAATAAATATGTTTTTAATTATTTAAGTAATTTATAATTTATACTTTTTCGTCAAAGTAATTTGATTTAAATTTCGAAAAATAACTTTTTGTTAATTTTGGTGGTGATGCAGAGCCTGATTGGGCCCAAATCGCCTTTAATCTGGGCTAGTTCAAATTCTTCTCATTCTGAAATTCTGAAGAATGGTTAAATATTTCATTACCATATGCTTGCTGTAGCTTGCAAGTGCATTTTATTAAACTTGGCTCTTTTTCTGTTAGCACAAAATTTAAGGGTAGGCATAAAAATATGTTTCTCAACTTCAACAAGTTTTCAATCAGTTTTTGCATGTGTCATGTGTGTAAAAATATTTTCCTTGAATGTAAGAAACATTTATTTACTAAATATGTCTTTAAGAAACATTTTGTTTTTTATTTGCCAGAAGAAAATATAACTTTCAATTTTCAAAAACACACACTGGCTTTCTGTATGCATTAACACTACATGCATGTTTCAAATTAGAGTCTCATATTTATCTTAAATTTCCTAGCTTGTTTTGAGAGTATTTGTGCAGATCAACATTAACAGAAACAGGAGCCTAATTTTCGAAAATCACCGAGGGAGCGTGGTGAAATATTTCTTTTATAATGCAACTTAAGAATAGTAGAGAGTCTGCAAAATTTCGTACTTTATTGTCTCATTTGTTATATAACTGAAGAGATATTCTTTGTAAAAATTGCATTCAATTCATGTTTTCATGTTTGCCTCCTCCAACAGAATTCTAATCTGGCAAAATTATGGTCTTAACAGAATATAATTTTGTCAGATCTTTTTAATTTTATTTCATGGGGTTGACTGAAGTAACACTGCATCTGTTGTACTCTGCTTGTTTTATGTAATAAGTCTTTTTTCAATTAATTCTAATAAATGTTTTTTGTCATTATTTACAGTCTTAAAAGCTAAAGAAGTAAATGTTTTCACTTTAAGGAGATATTTAAATATAAGAATTCTAAAATTCGTATTGTGAAAGCTTGTAATTGCATGTTTTAAATACCTTTTCCATATTTTAAAAGACTGATTTAAATCAAATATTAACTAATATGCATGTAAAATGTTGGTTATGGAATGAGTGTTTCCAGTTTCACTTGATAAGAGTTTTCAAAAATTAACTTTTCTTGAAATAGCTTTAGATTTATGTAATAATTTATTTTTAATTCTTAGCACATGAATCTTCTAAAGGGAACAATGAGAAAATGAGTATGGTAGACAGCCATTGTAGCACTATTGATGTCTTTCTGGGGCAAAACAGATCACTTTATGCTTGGGGAGAAGACTAATGAAAAACAAATTCCAGAAGGATTTGGAGATGAATGTAAATGTTTCATTCTCTTCATCTATCATGTCATCTTATTTAATAATTAAAATTTCACTTTTGCTGAAGTATATTCTCTTTTCATGTGTTGTTCGCGAACTTAAGAGAAATATTCTTAGTTTGGGAATCTTTCTTAAAAAAATTCTATGAAAACTGCCACCTTCCGACTAATAAGTGATTTTTACCTTTTAATTGAATAAAAATACACCAAATTGCACCAAGATGGTTGTGGTAATATGAAAGTGCCAAAATTTGTTCAAATATTGTTTAAGTAATCAGAGAGTTTAAAATCATACATCAATGACTGCAAATAATATGTTTTTGTGTGCAATAAGCTCATCTGCAGAAATATCCTTGCCTTCAGAACTCAAAATAATGCATATAGGTGGTGCATCTACAAACACATACAATACATATTTATTCATATACAAATATGTAGTAGAACACAGATATGAATATGTTATCTCCTTCAGACAAACACAGTATTTATATTTTATGTATGAATATTTACAACAGTATTTAAGTAGTTAATGTTATTTTCAAGATAAACCTTACTCTACAGTTAGAAATAACTCATTGTTAATGTTAATCACATATTTCATTATTTTTATTAGTTCTTAAGCGATATAGAATGTAATACTAAACAGCTACCTATAATTGGTAATGTCTATGAGATAAATTACCTTAGTGCAAATACAAAAATTTGGCATATGTACAAAATACTTGTATTAGAATGTGTTTTGTATTTAAAGCAGCAAGCTAATCACAAAATTATAAATAGTTTGAGTATTAATTATGAAATTTTTTTGTCATACTAGCTATATTCACTAATTGATTGTCACGAGATAACTCAGATGAATGTGTTTACGTAAGAATATGAATGCATCTCTAAATATAAATGAATATGCCAGAAGTATATGCAGATATTTAAATTGGCATTTAATTAAGTATTTTTCTCTGTGAGATAAAATTAATGTACATGATACATCACTTCTTTTGCATCTTGTCTTTAAAGCAAGCATCTTAAGTCAAAATTTTCCACTGTTTCTTCCATTTCTTCACAGCTATAATAACATCTTGGTTAAAATTCCAGTCCCTGAACATTCTTTTCTCATTTCCATTTATAGCTAGTAGTTAAGGAATCAAAAATGATTTGAATTGTCATCTCAAATGAAGAGGACAGAATTATTTTAGTGAAGGTGCATTTCAAGCAAAAATCTTGATTAACTATGATTTTGGGATGCATTTCTAAGGTTATAGAATATATTACATTCTGGTACAGATGTCAAATTCATACCAAATATCAGGTATGTAACATGATCAGAGAACCCGGTGAAAATAAAGAGATACATGCAAGTACATAAATTGGCCTCTACTAAATATGTATTACATATAAATTAATGAAATTAAATGTAAAAGTAAATTATTTAGACATTACATCTAATTATAAATTACAGTTTACAAGATGCAGTTAATCACAATATTGTGCATGATTTATTTATGATTCCTACACATATGGCTGAAACAAAATATGTGTAATGAAGTTATATGCTTGCATTCATACCATTATATTAATATTTCCAAGGCAATTTGCTTCAACGAATTAACATGGATAAGGATAATTGAATGGTTTTGAAATCACATTGTGTGTATAATGATTGTAAAGTATGCCTTATTTGGTCTTTGTTTTTTGTTTTTTATATCATCGAAAAAGTGTATGTAAACTGTGAACGAAGTGAAAATATTGCATTTTTTGTCAATAATAATATTACAGAGTTCTAAAATTAACATGTCATCATAATAAAATTGATCTATTCCAAGTAAATTTTAACCTCAGTGACAATGAATGTAAAATTGCTTATTAGTGGTAATTGAAACCATGCTTAATGATAAGATAAAATTGCTCATTAGTGGCAACTCACAGTCTAACAAAGAGTTGGAACATAGATGTGATGTGATTTTCTCCATGTATGCATCTCTAACAGTGATTTTCTCCATGTACAAATTTTCCTTACAAATTCATCCATGAAGACATCACTTCTATTAGATAGATAATGCTGGTGTACCTTGCTTTAAACATTTAATGGACAGATTGAACCAGTTTTGCTTCAGTGAGCAAGTTTGATGCCTGCAGTTCAAGTTGTGTGTGGTTGTCTAACTAGAAAGCAGGAGAGAAAGTCTACAGATCAAGCATGGCCAAACTGAGTCCCGGAATTCATAATTCACTCACGTTGTGATGAAATAGTTTTACTTATGGAACATAATTGTCATTTGAAGCAGAATTAGTGTTATGCGTTTTTAAAAATCACTAATTTAATTTTTTGAAATCACATTGTGTGTATAATGATTTTAAAGTATGCCTTATTTGCTAATCTGTGATAAGTAAAAACAAAGGGCAAATAATTCTGTATCTACCATGTTGATGTTACTTTAAAAATGTGTTGTGGCTATCAAGGCAGCAGAAAAGATTAATGTACCCTGGTAACACCTGCATTCGTAATGTACTTCAAAGCTTACCAAATGCCTTATGAATAAGTGTAGTTGTTATTTGCGTTTGGAAAAACAAAACATGTCTAATGATCTAAATTTTCAATGAATTATGTGGTGTAGTAGTGAGGTTTGATTTCTATATTGGCCCTGAATTTAATTGTGTGGGTTCAATGCCAACATAACAGAAAAAACTGACTATACTTTTCTCCAATCCCAATAGTCTGACAGCCCTACTTTTTTTTTTCTTTAACTTTTCCATGTTTGTTACCATTACGAGATCGTATAGGTTACGAGTTAGCAAAAATCCCTAGTTTTATATTTTCAGGTTAATGCATTACTGTATTTCAAATTAATGCATTCCTGTGTTTAGCTGTTAAAAAAAAGAGTACAATTCAAGTATGTGTCTGTGCATTTTTTGTGATGTAAATACTGAAATGTGTGTACAGTAAAAACTCTAAAACTAACAGGAAATCTCTTGAAATTTTGGATAGTCGAGCACATAAAAAGTAAGTGAATGGAAGAAGAAACTACTAGTCTAAAATCATAAAAACAGTTCACCTTATTTTTATCAGTATGACTATCAAAAGTCAATATTTAATATTATACAAGATCTTGAAAAATATTGTTGCGTTATACGGATTCGTGGATTTGAGAGTATCCGATAAAAACACGACGCAGAACAATAAAAAGCACAATTTATTTACAAGAATCACTATTTACAGCACAGTTCCAAAATTACCTTTAAAAGCGTCGAAATTCTACAATAAATACGCTGAAACAATCAGCAACACAGCTTCAGGCTGTAACTGTAAAGGTAACTTCACGGCAACACTAAACTTATAATAAACACCGTGGAACAATCACCAATACACTGTCAAGCTATACTGTAAAGGTAGCTTCACGGCAAAGCACTATCTTGATCGCTTTCCGTTCACAAAACTCTCGCGTAGCTTAGTACTCACAGTAAGCAGCTATTCTCACAACTTTCGCAACTAATCACACTGCCGGCTCTCAGAAACGCAAGGGTTTATATAGCTTTTCCTTAGGTTCCACAGGTTTCGAGAAATATCTCAACAGGAAGTTATTCTAGAAGCTTCCCGATTGGACCATGGGATATCGCCAATCTGGCAACCCTACCATACACTATTTTATGGCAACCCTAGTGCTATGCCGGAAAGCTTACATACAAGCGCAACCGCCGAATTTTTCGCAACACTGCCCCTCCCAAGGACTGCACGTCCCAGGCAGTACAATCCCTGGTTGGGAGCCAAAAAGAAATAATCGAAAAAGCTACAAAACAAATAAATAAATTACAATAATAACAAAATTTGCAAATATTTACAGTATTTACAAATAGCAAAAACATTTACAGTAATACAAAGATCTGTGTAGAAGCAACTATGCATAAATCATACAATTAAACATAAAACCATTACGAAATACGAGGTACCCATAACAAAAATAACTATCACTTATTACTATGGCCATAGTAGGGAGCTAACCTATCATAATGTACAATCTTAGGTTTGGAATTGGGAGACTTACGGATCCGTATTACGACGTCATTCAGTCTGTTGAGGACTGTGTAGGGACCTTCCAATGCGATTGCAGTTTGGGAGAAATGCCCTTACGACGGCTCGGATTCCACAGCCAAACCTTGTCGTATTCCTGGAATTTATGTTCGGTCGCTCTTGCGTCGTACCTCTTCTTCATCCTGTCCGTCGAGATGTTAATTCGCTCTCCAGCAAACCTGTTCATCGTTTCCAACCGGGCTTGGAGATCTTGAACGTACTCCTCAGGAGAGACTAGATCCGGAGGACGGCCGAAAAGCATGTCACTTGGAAGACGGAGATCACGACCGAAGAGCATTTGAGAAGGGGAATAGCCGGTACTCTCGTGGACGGCACTACGGTAAGCAAGCAGGAACAGGGGCAGCTTACGATCCCAGTCTTCTTGGTTCTTGGAAACCATAAGCGATAGGTGGTTCAAGATTGTGCGGTTAAATCTCTCCACCATGCCGTCAGACTGCGGATGTAACGGGGTGGTCTGTGTTTTCTTTATTTCCAATAAGTCGCACAGTCCTTTGAACACAGCCGAAGTGAAGTTCCTGCCTTGGTCGGTATGAATCTGGAGGGGAGTTCCAAATCTAGATACCCAGTTCTGCAACAGGACTTCAGCCGTAGTGACAGCCTCTTGGTCTGGAATTGGATATGCTTCAGGCCACTTCGTAAAATAATCCATGACAACTAGAATGTATCTGTTGCCATCTTTAGTCCATGGCAGAGGTCCCAGTATATCAAGGGCAATTCGCTCGAAAGGCGCTCCAACGTTGTATCGCTGCAGTCTTCCGCGACAGCGTTCCTTCGGTCCTTTCTTGGCTGCGCAGGCATCGCAAGACCGGCACCATTTCTCAACGTCGTTTCTTGCGGAACTCCAAAAGAAGCGCTCTCGAACTTTGTTTAATGTCTTCATATAGCCGAAATGCCCTCCTGTTGGGCTGCTGTGTATTTCTTTCAGGACATCAGGTATTCGGTTTTGAGGAAGCAGCAGCTGCCATCTTTTATTAGTTCCATCGTCGCTTTCCCACAGTCGATATAAGACTCCATTTCGAAGGTGAAGTGAGTCCCAGAGAGCCCAGTACCTTTTAGTCATAGGACTGAAGATGGAAACGTCCTGCCACTTGGGTTTCGTAGCCGATGATTCCTTCAGCTCTATTATTGGCTTAATGTTAGGATCCGCCAACTGGTCTTCTCTAACTTTTTCATGACTCCACGGATCTGGCTCCGATGCTGTTGAAGATGTTACTTGTCGGATGCTAGGATTCGCCAAACCATACTTAGCTTGTGCTCTTGAACAATACCCGCAATGCGCAGGACAAGGCTTCCTAGATAAAGCATCCGCATTTCCATGGGAGGAGCCTTTACGATATTTTATTTCAAAGTCATATTCCTGGAGTCTTTGAATCCATCTGGCTATCTGTCCTTCAGGGTTTTTGAAATTCAATAGCCAAGTTAGGGAAGCATGATCGGTGCGGAGCAAGAATTTTCTGCCATAGAGATAATGATGAAAATGCTCCATGGCTTTTATGATAGCGAGCAATTCTTTCCGAGTGACGCAATAATTCCTTTCCCGTTTTGACAAGCACTTACTCCAGTAGGCTATCACTCACTCTTCACCGTCAACCATCTGGGAAAGGACAGCTCCAACACTTTCGTTGCTTGCATCCGTATCAAGTATGAATTGTTTGTCGATCTGGGAATATGCGAGCACAGGCGTAGATGTTAATGCCGTCTTCAGCTGATTAAAAGATTTTTCGCATTCCTCAGTCCACACGAATTTTTGTTTATTTTCCGTTAATCTATGCAGAGGTCTTGCGATGTTGGAGAACCCCTTTACAAATCTTCTGTAATAAGTGCAGAGTCCCAGGAAGCTCCGAAGTTGATGAACATCCACAGGGCGTTCCCAGTCCCTGACTGCCAAAACTTTCTCTGGATCCGTACGGACACCTTCGGCGGAGATGATGTGACCCAGATAGGTGACTTCGCTGCGGAACAGCTTGCATTTAGAAGGACTTAGCTTGAGGTTGGCGTCTTTCAATTTTTGGAACACCTTCCTAATATTTTCTAGATGGCCCACTAAAATGATGTCGTCAAGGTAAACCAGACAGAACTCGTAAGATAGGCCACGAAGCACTGTTTCCATCAAGCGTTCAAATGTTGCAGGGGCGTTACAGAGTCCAAACGGCATAACTTTGAACTGCCACAGTCCTTGGCCAGTAGTGAACGCAGTTTTCTCTCTATCGTCCGGGTGAATTTCCACTTGCCAGTATCCGCTCTTAAGGTCCAGAGTGGAGAACCATTTTGTCCTGATAGCGTGTCTAGTGTGTCGTCAATCCTCGGAAGAGGGTAGCTGTCTTTCTTAGTGATATTATTTAGCTTCCGGTAGTCGACACAAAATCTTGTCGAGCCGTCTTTCTTCCGGACGAGAACTATAGGAGATGCCCATGGACTTGTGGATGGCTCGATGATGTCACTTTCTTGCATCTCCTTTAGAAGATTTCC
>KK119581.1:1616-16738 GCA_000611955.2 Stegodyphus mimosarum
AAATATATATATATATATATATATAAAAATCAACACCTGAAATAAAGAAGGCTAAATAAAACATTTCAACGAAACAAAACAATTGTTAGAATTTGATTCTGAAACTAAAACTGTTTCAGTAACTTCACAGTGTATTGGTCCATGCGGGGATTAATTAAATAAATGTGCATTTTCTAAAAGTAAAATATAATTAAGGAGCTTTAATTACAAAGTTCAACTCTTAGAAAAGACAAAATATTTCATATTATGCATAAAAGAATTCTCTCCTATATACACACACACTCTAATTGGATATAATAAATAACAACTAATTTTGTGACATTCCTGAAGCAAGTTGTAATATGAAGATTACATACATGACTTTGCCCCTAAAAAAAAAACCAACCAGATTTCTTTGAATGCATGACATAAGATTTAATACTCTGCAGATGGGAATTCTGTTATATACACTTACATTCACAGACTAAAAGCGTATATAATAAAATCATCACACAGATAAAAATTATATACATTGGATACAATGGCTATATACACAACAACATCCATGAAACATGGAAATTACAAGTCATTAAAAAAAATTTTTTTCTCGACATAAAAAAACTCTTTGCTGTCTATTATATACATACATGCTAAAGTGCATATAATAAACCCATCATACCAAAATAATTAAAAAAATTGGAAAAAAAACCCTCCATATACCTAAGCTTTTTTGTAACACACAAGTGCACATAACAATACCATCACAATATAATAATATTAAAAAACGGGGGGGGGACCACCTCTCTATATACACAAGTAATTTTGTCAGTACTGAACGTGTTAATTACATCATTTCGTAAAAAACATATATTCCTATTCAACACATTAATTTTATTTCATAATATCCATACAGAACACTTTCCTATACACACTCACATACACACATAACATCCCTCAAACAGAAGTACAAAACACAGAAATTATACACATCATTACATACGAAATAAATATTCATTTTTATCAACACTTCATTACATACGAAATAAATACTCATTTTTATCAACACTTAAGTTCATTCAATAATATGAATAAGGGAACTCTTTCCTATGCAAACACATATACACACACAAGATCCCTCAGACAGAAGTACAAAACACGGAAATTACACACATCATTACAAACGAAATAAATACTCATTTTTATCAACACTTAAGTTCAATCAATAATATGAATAAGGGAACTCTATCCTATGCAAACACATATACACATACAAAATCCCACAAAGAGAAGTACAGAGCATGGAAATTACACACATCATTAAGTAAGAAAATAAATACTCCTTAATATCATCACTTAAGTTCATTCAATAATATGCATAAGAGAACTCTTTCCTATACTGACTCACATACACACACAACATCGCTCGAACAGAAATACAGAACATGGAAATTACTTACGGCATTTCAAAGGAAACAGACACTTAATTTTTTTCAACACATCAATCAATTTAATAATATTAATAAAATCGATTTCTTAATAATATAATAAATATCAATTAATTTAATAATATTAATACATAACAGAACTCTCCGCTATACAGAATTATACACCCACATTCAAATTGCATATAATGAGCTCATCACACCTAAAAATAATATAAATTCCACAACGCAGCTACATACTAAACAAATTATTTTCTAACATTCCTGAAAAGTAAAGAAATATGTTAACACATAGGAGTTATATTGATAAATTCCCACAAAACAGCTACATACTACACAACTTGTAACATTCCTGAAAAGGAAATATGCTAATACAGAGAAATTCTGTTGCTGAATTCACAGGAAACAAATAAAAATTAATTCAATTATATTATTAGTAATCAATTTAATAATAAAAGAATTCAAATTGTTAAAATTAATGGAAAAATTTAGACTGACCGAAGCAGTAGGTGGTCCATTTCCAAGCTCATCTGTTACTCCTGGAAAAATGAAATAGCTCAAATGTTTCCTGTATAACGAACATACGGGACCTATAACGTACCACACTTATTAGCTGTTGAAAAATGAAAATCTAAAAGTGTCCAATAATAATTCAAGAAGGACGGCCCATTCACATCACCAGGAATTACTGATTATATCTTAACACCTCATTAAAAAAATAAAAATTGACCTGGGGAATGTTTATTAGATACACTTCAAATTACACAAAAACGTTTTCAGCCCGTTATCCTTAATCTTATCAGTAAACAAATATTAAACATTCACAATTCACCCCCCCCAAAAAAAAAGAGAACAGAAGTCAAAAGGAAGGCATACAGGATGGGGTTCATTACCCATCAAGTAGAAAAGTTGTTTATGCTTCTTTTCACATCATAACAGTTCAGTAAACTATTTTTTTTTTTGGCCAATGCAATATTTATTTCAATTCCTTTCCTCTTACTTTTCCCCTTTATAAACATTCCTAGTCTAGTTTATCAATCATTTATTTCCTGCTAACAACATCTCCATCCTAATAAATATGTTTCATGAAATATACTTTAATACTTACATGTCAGATTTACAGGCATAAATAAGACACGAAAAATAAACAATCCTTCATCTTCTAGTGAAATAATTATTCCTACTTTATATATAATGTGAAATATTTCCATAACTACAATTTAATTTAATACCTTGTAGGATATCTTTTAGCAAATAAGAACTTGGAGTGTCCTTGGCATTGTGATTTAATCAAATTGCCTCTTAGATATGGAATTTCTTTCTTGTTTAAGAGCAAGTAATAAATCACTTTTTTTATTAGAAATGTGCCTGGATCTAACATTTTTATCAAAAGTAGCTCATAAACTCTCAATGGGATTGAAGTAGGGTGGCTGAGAAGGAAATTTCATAAACTTTGAAGTGTTATATAATATCCAGAACCTGGTATTTTGGGCTGCATGTTTTGGGTCATTACCCTGCAGGAAAACATATTAACTCATTTCTGTCACACTAAAGGATAAATTCCTTTTCAAAATATCAATTTATAGCAGATGGTTCATAGTGCCATTAATTTGCATTCACAGAAAAAATAACCTTCTAGAACTCAGGGATTTCATTCACCTGTTATTTTGGTGAAGGATATTCCTAACTTCGGACTGCTCTAATTTCATCTCCCAATACAGCCATTGAAATTTTGTTGTATGCATGCATTTCAAATGTACTTAGCAACAAACATACCAAAAATCATCTTTTAATGCATGTAATTACATTTGGTCGTCCAGAACAAGAACTTTTTTTCACTATACCACATGCAATAAACTTAGAATAATCGATTATACAGTTAAACATTATCTGTAGACTAAAGATCAAATTTCATTATACAATTTACAAGCTTTAACCCAGAAGATAAATGACACCAATTAAATATATATAAAATAAAAACGCTACTTAAAAAAATTTGTTTAAATTTAAGAGTGATGTACATGCCAATAAATCCCTAATTTTTAGTTTCCCATATTTTCAAAACTAATTCAATATTTTTTCTGTATAATTTTTTGATCTTAAATTTATAAAATGCTTTTTTTTTTTTTAGTTATTGCCTTCTGAAGATGTTTGAATAGAATTAGCATACCCAAAACAATACTTTTTGTTGCAAAACATCATCCTTCTTTTGCAAGATATGGAGAGAAAATTATTTTTACAAAAGAGTCTTATTCAAAAATACTATACAACTAACCTTTCTCATACAAGTAGATGTTCAGTTTTACAATGTGGTCATTGCATTTTCAAGAGCGGCATAGCACACAACACTACGGTGAATAAATCATTTTCTGAACCAGAGGTTTCCTATCTTTTTCTTAAGTTTGAAGTATAAAGTTCAAATGAATTTCATTTTAATAACTTTTTTTTTTTTTCAAAATCATACACATGTAAAATAAATTTCCGTCTTACTAATTTAATGAATTGTATTTTCTGCAACAGTGTCAACAATCACAGTGTCAACATTCACATAAAAATTATGACATTGTAAAAAGTCATTGTAAAAAGGGAATTATTAATACAAAAAATAACACAAATACAAAATATGATTAAAATTTCTTTCTTCTTAAAAGATTTTTTAAAGACCTGTTTTTTACAAGCAATAAGCATTCACATACCAAAAAATTGGTTCTGAACAAAACTGTTTTGGAAGTTCATTTACAATCTTTTTCAAATTCATTTCTGGAATTTAACTTCATTTTCATTCTAATAAAGTCTATTTCATGGTTACTGAACTATGAATGCAAGTAATTTTTCATTAAAAAGTCTTACACAGAAGCATCATACTTCTTCTTCTTAGTTTACATATTTACCTGGAATGAATTAAAAATAACTCAGCACACCAAACAAAAATTTAGGCACAAGAAATTACAAAAACGGGGGGGGGGGAGGAACTTCAGTATTTGTAACAGGTATTCGACAAAAATCTTTCAAATCTAAAAAAAAAATTTTTTTTCTCCTGTAATATTTCTAGTCACATGTTATGCACTGAACTGCATTTTAGCAAGCCAAACAGATGATTATTATGCTGAATGTAAGCATGATTTCAAGAAAAAAGTTTTGAATTCGCCAGAGTAAGCCACAATGAATAATAAGGAGAGCCAGAGAAACAGAAATTAAACTAATTTTGGGGACCCATGACAAGACGGTACAGTTACCCATAATGTAATACATATCTAGCAATTTTTTATGAATGATTTCAACAGCAAACCATCAGCATAAACAATTCCAATGGTGTCATGGCAGAGTAGTATGTCTAGTGAAATGATATTCAGCGATGTGCCTCACAAATCATTAATTATGTGCAAGAGCAACATTTTATTCTCTATCTTCAAGGCATCATAAAAGACACTATCAAACTAAATAGCATCTGGCCAAAAATGCCCCATTCAAAATTACTACATGTCAAACATGAACGACACTGAAAATGAATACATGTTTTTGAGGTAAACAAATCAATTACATTTTCAGTTACTTTAGGTATACCATTTATCATACTTTTTTCAAATAAGAGCATAGCCTCTCTCAGCTTCAGCAGTGGTCATTGTAATAGTAACAATAATTTGCAACAGTTTGTAAATATCCAAAAACAGATTCTGTAATTTGTTTTCAATAAAAAGTTGTAGATGACTAATGTCTCCACTTATATTGTCGGGTTCCAATCCTTTTATCTAATAGCTAAATGTGTAGGAACCTCATGAAAAGTTAAGCGAATAATCGCTTCAGTTTAGGAACAGAGCTGTTACTCAAGAAGGGTTAATTACCCTTTATTTTTCAAAATAAAAATTAAACAGTCGGCCCCTTTCTCAAGGCCATACAGTGTTGCCATTGCTTTCTTTGAAATCATTTAGTTTGTTAATAAAAATTTGTTGAAGTGTCACAAATTATGATATAGATAATAAAACAAATTTCATTATGTTTTTCAGATTTTGATGGCTCTAGGTACTGTTGTTTCATTACAATGAGAGAAACATACCTGCCTACATTCATGCAGATTCTTCATTACTTAATTTCTTTAAATATAATACAGGGCGGGTACCAGAATTCTTTATTTTAATTTAGCTATTTCTGCTTTCACTACTAACTACCAATAATAAATCATTCTAAAGTGTATAAAATTAATCCATATCAAATGATTCTAGCATAATGATCATGACACACGAACAATGATTTCAAATTTGGGAACTAAAACTTACTATCAAGTAATAATCAATTAATATGAGCCAAAACTGATTGATTCTGCATCAAACTTTTGTCTTGCAAATGTAACAATCCTACTCGTTTTCAGCCGTGCATAAAGAAGTAATTTAGAACTGGATCCCCGCAGGAATTTAAAATTTATTTCATTCGCCATTTAACGATTTCATCACTAATATGGATTAACTTGAACCAAAACTTCAATCAAACTTAAGTATTCATGTCTGCAATGACTACAGACATTAATTTCAATAATCAGATAACGTTACTCACAATAAATAAAAAATGATATAATGCATAAAATAGCAATTATTTCATATGGTGACTATTAAAACCCTCGACAATATTATACTCAAGGTTAAAGGAAAACTTATATGATCATTCATGAAATTCTTTAATAACATACACATCTTCAAAGTAATTTACTATCTCACAGATAATGTGAAGACTTTCATTATAAATTAACTTCTCAAATTAAAAGTGAAAACTACCAGCTGTAAATTCGAGAAAATCCCTTATTACTGCCTTCTAATTAATCCATTTCATACAAATATTAATTTGCCTCTAACAATAGCAGCCTCTAACAAATAACTGCAATCTTTCTACACTCCAGATCTCTTTGTGTTAAAACTACTGAAATGTTAGTATGAATTAGTGCCTAGATCAGAGGTCAGCAAATTCTTTACCTGAACAAATTTTTTGATACTGCTATAGAAATAGAGACCCTCCCCCCAAGGAAAGTGATTGCAAATGAGATTTTAGAAACATGATTTTTTGAAAAATGTATCATCTTTTCATTTTAGTATTTGTTTCTAGTGCTTGGGTACCTAGACGAGGTTGGGGGACTCCCTCCATTGAGAGGGTGAAAGCTGAGCGAAAGAGCCTACTACACTGACCTGGTGTGAACCCCAGGGTACCAGGTCAGCTGACACCCTAACGGTACATGTTTATTCTCTGATCCAAGAAAATATTCAATATGGACTCTAAAGACTTCCTTAAATAAGGGCAAGTCTCGAGACGGGTTGCCGCTTTTTCAGATGGCCCAGAGATTCCTTTCACCATCGATAGGCAGATTTGTGTCATCGATATGGTAGTGTCGTTGTTTATCGATTATGAAGAGAAAATATATTTCGCGAAATCTTGGAGCGAATTTGAAAAAATACTTCGCAGACACGAAGCAGAAAGTGTTCTAAAATTTCTGTAGTATTATAGAAAATCATTCCATAAAAAGAGTAAGTTATATATGAAGATGTAATAAGTAAATAAAATCCTCTTGAATGTAAACACTTTGATTATCTAGTTTATGTTTGACCAATTTGTTCCATTTGTTCTTAAGTATTTATAAATATTAATTTTTATTAATTTTATTGCATAAGATCTAATTGATGTTTCGAGATTTCGTCCAAGTTGGAAAAAAAAAAAAAAAAACTATTTATAGGCATTCATATTCTTAATTTTGTAGCGTAAAGTGTAATGGCGTTCTGTTTGATTATTATTTAGTTTCATTGTCAGCTATTGCGTGTTTTTTTTTAAATAGCTGATGTTTTACAAAACATTATATACCATATTAAACATTAAACAAGACATACTGTGTTAGATTTGAAAATTATTATTATTGTTTCATGAGAAACTTAACGATGACTACTATATTTTTCATCCTGTTTTATTGTATAAATGCATTCTGTTGATTTGAAATATAATAATTTAATAGTCAGTGCATAACGAAAATCCATTCTTTAGTTTTATTACAAACACTACCAATTCAGAAAGTATTCTGTTTTAATTTCAGTTCATAAAATTATGTGCATTGAAATATCAGAAAGTTATAATAATGAAAACATTTACACATCTTAGAAAACAAGAAAGTTTTCTGAAATGTATTTATTTCTTTAGTCATATATAAATCAGTGCTACTTAGTTATCAGTACTTATTCAGTTTAAAATATGCACTTGTGGATTTGCAGTGGAGGAAATTGTGGTATGAACAAAATTAAGCTGAATCAAATTATAAAGTTATAGAAGAATGCAGTTTGCTATGGTAGTTGAATTAAAAATATATACAGTATCTGGAATCATTGGCTATTCCGGATTTTAGGTAATCAGTTTAAATCTAGTAAGATGACATGTAGAATGGTATGAACAAGTAATTTCATCTAAAATGGTGTGTAAAATCTTTTGATTTGATTATTGAATTTTAATTGTGTTCTCTTCAAAATTTATCAGTATATGAGGTATTAAAGGTAAAAGTTTATGCAGACATTATGTACGAAGAATATAAATAGAAAATGCTGTTAATATCTATCTAAGTTTGTGGTAAGTGCCGCTTGATGTGATTACATTTGTACCTTTTTTATAATGTAAGATGATGAGAAAAGTATCCTTCAAAATAGCAGTGGAATTGAATTTAATATGAATATAACTAGAAGCATATAAATAGGCATTTTCTTAACATTTTAATTTAGAAAATGTAAAAGTTTTATGGACAGTTTATAGTCTTCAGTGCAAAAGTTCATTTACAAACAGTCCATAATGTTTCTGAAATTTATTGGACCAAGAATTATTGGGATTTAATTTGGATTTATTTTTGAGTCTGCTTTAAAAACAGTTATCCGAGATGAACACACACTACCTCTTCACAATGAAAGAGAAATTAAAGTAAAAAAATTCTTAATGAAGGTTGATCCTTAAAGAAACCATTTCAGTAGATAGCCACTAATTTAAATTAGTGGAAAACCTAAAGCAGACTACAAAGAGCCTTTGGCAAAGGTGATACCCCCAACTATGAGTGGATAACAGAGTAATCTCGAGGACCTGCATGCCATGCATGTAGTAATGCTCATTTTCAAATAAAATAATAAATTTCTTACTTTTCGGACAGTCTTAAATACTGCATTTTATCATATTTGAAATACTTTAGTGTGTGTATACTTTTAATATTTTCACTGTAAATTCTAGATTCTTCAGAATTTACAGTGAAAAAACTTAACTATCCACTATCAAATACCAGATTTCAGACAATTAAAATTGATAGTAATTCAAAGTACAGCATATAGCTTTGTACAATTCAATAAACATAGTATATATTATTATTTAGTAATATTTATTTCCTAGTTCAGAAACATTTATTTGAGAATCAGATAACTTATTTCTGTTTAATAATGCTGCAGCTGCATTGATTGTTCGCTCAAGACATATGACCAATGTAATATTTAATGCACTCAGAACAGAATGTGGTACAGACTTTAATGGCATATTTGTTAACAGGGAAACCATTATGCAGGGTAGTTTTACAGGTTGACTTGTTTTCAAATTAGCAATTCTCTAAATGGATCATCCGGTTGTACTCACACTGCCTGCTCCTTCTATTTTTTGTTTCTGTTGTTTGTAGTTATTTAGTTGTAATAGGCAGTAAAGATAAAAAAAATTGTAACACTGCTTGTAATTTTTATGTATGGATAACCCAATTACATCAGTGCAACATCTTTCACTACTTTTTTTACACTGTAAACTTGGTTTAGAAAGTTATTTAGCAAGATTTTAGGGTGTTGTACAATACATCATGTGGGACAACTACAGTCAAATGTATTGTTTCAAAAGAGGGTGTATCGTCTTACTGAATTTTTTCCTCTATTTATTGTTTAATATTTCCACTGTGGTGGATTGACCATAATGGAATCATAGCATCATGTAGATCTTTATATAATTATTAACTCCATTCAGATATTCACATTTTTATTTTTGTAAATTAATGTAGAAGACATTACATATTGACATCTATTTCTGATATTTCCATTTTTAGGAAATAATTATGGACTCTATACAGTTACATGGAAAATGCTAAAAAAACTTCACAGTAAGTTTCGCATTTTTCATGCAAAAAAAGGAGTTGCGGTTTATTGCATTTTAAAAAATATGTCTGTATTTATTCATCCACTTCACTGAAAAAATTATGGCTTTTCTATCCACCTGTCTTGAAATTTGTGAATTCAGAAAAACCTCTAAAATTGCAATATAAATTGTAATTTTTTTCAGCGAATAGAAAAGAGTTCAAATAGAAAAGTTTTGCCGAATAATGACTAGTTAAAAGCCAAGTTATATGATGGGTTTTGGAAATGAATATGTAGGTGAAGAACGAAGGTTAGTTAATTTAGTTATATTTTTTTAAAATGTCATTTTGATAATATACAATGTACGTCCAGAAAGTAAGTTCCATTTGGTAATAAAAGTAAATTGTGTACAGCTAAAGAAAAGTTATTTATTGCACAAAATTCAACAACTCTTAAACTACTTTTCCACATAACTTCCGAAATATTCCAGGCATTTGTCATAGCGTGGCACAAGATTTTATATACCTTCTTCAAAGAAATTTGCCGCCTGTGTCTTCAACCAGTTGGAAACACTTTCTTTCAGCTCATCGTCATTGTTAAAGTGTTGACAGCCAAGGAAAGACTTAAGATGTAAGAACAGATGAAAGTCGCTAGGAGCGAGGTCAGGGCTGTACGGAGGCTGGTCAAACACGTCCCAACCAAATCCCTGTAGGAGGTTTTTCGCCACATTTGCAGTGTATGGTCGTGCGTTGTCGTGAAGAAAAACAACACCTTTTGACAGCAATCCTCGGCGCTTATTGTGTATTGCGCGGCGCAATTTCCGAAGTGTCTCGCAATAAGCATCTGCTCTGATTGTTTGACCACGCGGTAAGAAATCAATGAATAAGATGCCTTTCCAGTCCCAGAACACTGTGCACACCATTTTTCGAGGGGTCAAGATTTGCTTCGGCTTAACCATTGCTGGGGATGAAGTGTGCCTCCATTCCATTGCCGCTTACTTTTAGGAGTGTCGTAAGAAACCCAAGTTTCATCTCCTGTCACTATCTGTGTCAGAAATTCTTCGCCACTTTCAGAATAACAGGTCAAAAACAGAAGTGCACTACCCATCCGTTTTGTTTTGTGTTGCTCAGTAAGAATCTTTGGTACCCAACGTGAGCAAAGTTTACGAAATTTCAGTTTTTCGGTAACAATTTCATGCATTAGTGATCGTGAAATTTGGGGAAATTCCATAGCGAGAGCAATAATTGTAAACCTTCGGTTTTCATGGATCTTGTCATGAATCGCGTGAACCAGTTCTTCTGTAACCAAAGATGGACGCCCACTTCGTTCTTCATCGTTCACATCACTACGCCTGTCATTGAACTTTCGGACCCATATTCTCACCATTGAATCACTCATCGCTTTTGGTTCGTATTCATCGCAAATTTGCCGATAAATTTCACTAGGTTTCTCTTTCCTCGCATTCAGAAAACGAATCACAGATCTGATTTCACAAGCGGCGGGATTTTCAATCAACACCGACATTGTAAACAAGCACAACAAAGCGTACGTGACTGACAGCGATCTTTACAACTGGCATATGTTCTTCTGATGCCATAAAGGACATCATAAGTATCATAAAAGAAAACAGGCAATAAATATATAAATATTATATCATTGGATATAAAGAGTGCCTTTAACAATATATAATGGCTGTTTCTATTAAAGAAACTTAAATTGTCCTGGGTCCAGGGGTCAAACTCCGGACCACTTTTTGGAAACATAATAATGAACACAGCACTACAGCTGGACTATGGAGAGCAGTTCACATCCAAGCCTATGCAGATGATATACTATTATTAATCTTGGGTGCTATCTATGCCCAAATTCAAAATAAAGCCACAGTTTTAGGTTATATGTTACTTTACCCCAGTAAGTTACATCTATATTCAAAATAGAAAAATGTTGTATATATACAATGCATGACTTTGATTACACACCGTTTTCATCCTGCCTGATTTATCTATTATCAAAGGTTAAAAATATATATATATATATATATATGTCGGGGAAGTTTTTTGTGGGCAAAAGTTTCTAAATTACATTGGTTTTTCTAAAAAAAATATAGGTTTTCTAAAAAATATTGTTTTATATTAACTTTCATTTGTTCTTTTCTAAAAATTCCCCTTGTTTGAATTACTTTTGGTAAATCACATCATTTGGTTTTACTTTTGGTTCTGAATTTTACCCTTGCCTACATGAATTACAAAACACGAATTCAATAATTGAAAAGTTAGGTTTGAGGGCAACTTCCCCTTGATAAGTCGGTCTTCTGCCAGCTCAACAATTATTGACTTATGCATTTTTATAAAATTTTAGGATTTAAAATAAAAATTATTACATTTTATATTTGTTAATTGATTTTAATACTTGCACTTGATTTAATTATATTGTCCGAATTTAAATGATATTGTAGATTACTACACAGCAAAATAAATTATTTATTTATAATTACTTTTAAAGCTATTTCTTTAAATAATTTTTTAATTTAATTTGCTTTTTACGAATAGAAATTTTGTTAAAATCATATAGATATTCCTTCTTCTTCATAATTTGAAAATTGTACATCAGAATGTGGAGGAGAGACACAAACATACGAAACATATCAAAACTGAAGAAAGGATTGAATTCAAAATCATGAATGTAAATAAAGCCAACGAAAGGAATAGAACATGGGGGATGTCTCCTAACTAGATATATCTTTAACGGAGAGACTTTATTTCTGAATTATTGAATAAAGACACCTTAACTGAATTGCTTTTTGCCCTTTGCATTCTTCTTCATAACATGCTTACACCAAAAATGTACAGAAAAAACAGAAGACATTCTGCATTTAAGAAGAAAGGGTACATATTTTCAACTATACGGCTGCATAAATTTAAACTGCACTACAAAACATTAAGACATAATATGCTGATAATCTAGTCTCAGCTAAATCTGTTTGTCAATTGAAAACAGCTACCAGCCAAAACTATTTGAAGAACTAAACAATACTAATATAAACTCAAATATTCAATCTGAAAATACTGGCTCATGATTTCTATACTAACTTAGACCATCGACAACCAGAATGACAAGCCGGTGTTTTAGAATGCAATACTATCAAAGCGATGAGCAGATAACAGTCTGCTATAAAAGCACATCCTCCCTCACACACACTTTTAGCGTCAAACCTATCTACTTAAATACTGTAACTTATTTGCATTCTGGTGAGGAACAAAAAAAGTAGAATTGACAGTAAAAATTCAAATCATAAAAATAAATGGTTAATTAACATAAGAACCTTATGTTATGGTTAATTCAAAAGGACTTATCAATCAAGAGGTTTGAAATAAACTACAAATATGATCTGGCATCTTAAAAAAAAAAAAAAAAAAAAAAAACGGGTTTGTTATGTTTTAGAGAAGTGGTAAGTGCTGACTTGATTAAACTTATTTAATAAAGTTTTCTTTTTGTAAATTGTAGAATGTGTTTTTGTTAGAATTAGATAATTTCTTAGAAATATATATTTTATAAGCCTTTTTAACACCAGCGAGTTTGATTAAAAAGCAAACAGCGTATGTGAAATGTTTTGACAATAATTGTCGAAGATGCGTTAATTTTTTTCTTCACGTATTTATTCAGGGTTACCATGCGCTGATATAACTTTTTCTTTGGTAACTTATGAAATATTTATTCTTTTCTTTTTTAACTTATGAACTATTTTATATATTTTTTTAAAGTTTTTAAGATAAAAAATTAACTTAGGTGAGAGGGTGTCAAGATGAAGCTTTATCTAATATTATTGTTTTATGTAATTTAGAATCTTCAAATTCTAATTAAAAAAACAACATTTTGTTTGTATTACACATATGTTTATATTAAAAGTTTCTCATCAAAAGATGGTTGATTTCTTAAAAATAACTGCTTCCCCATTTCTATTTTGTAAGCAATAACTTCTACTTCAGAATAATGCTTTTTAAATTAGTAAAGCTGTGACATTCACAAGATCATAATTTTTAAACAATTGCTTTAACCAACGCCCCTCATGGAGGTAAGAAAGGAAGGCCAACCTGCCCTAAGAGTGAAGCACTGCTCCGAGGCTTCAGTCTCCTGATGCGGTTTTTTTTTTTTTTTTTTGTTTACATTCAGAAGCTCCCTTGACAGCGCTTTGATAGTATTTCGACACACAACAGTTCCATACAAATAAAAAAAAGCAGGACACTTCTGCATAAAAGAAGCATTTATTGTGTGGTGGATAACAGCAATTTGTATAGTTTAGTGACATTTATACAAAAATTATATCTTTTATTATTGATGGTAATATAATAACAGGGAATTTTGATTATGGATTTGTTTTATAAAATTCTAAGCTATTGACCTACAAAAATATAGATTTTAGCAAAAAATGTTATGCTTAAAGATTGAAAAAAACTTTACAGTACCTTTAAAATAGTATATGTCTGCAGAACGGAGGCGAAAACATTTGTGTATCCTTGCAAAGGAGGTTGGACCATGAACAGCCCTCTTATTGATTTCAGATTGTTAAATTTTTCCTTCGGAAATTTGATATTCACGCTGGCTTCTTAACATGCGCTGGTCTCAGTCATAGACAAACTAACTGCAGCATAGTTTCAATATTTGCTCTCAGTATCGTAAGTAATGAGTGGCGAAAGTTTCAATTCTCAATTAACTCTCTCCTGAATTAAAGATTCCTCTGAGAGAAATTGAGAGCCAGTGACAGCAAGGGTATTGAGTGTTCTGCCAAAATATATTTTCTAGAAGATTTAAATTTCATAATAAATGTATCCTAAAACGTGTTTTAGGTCAAAAGTTTGAAACTTGATGGCTAAATGTAAATATAAAATTATGTACGTTTAAATATTTGTAATTAGGCACATAAGATTAAGTTTTTATTAAATAAGGCATGCAAGGGATAGATGCCATCGTGGAGGAATTTCGAAGAAAAACTGACCTTTGAGTGGGTATTAAAAAAAATGCATGTAATTTTCATTCAAATTATATTTATACATATTTCTTTTGTAAAAATGTCGGGTATATGCTAAATTATTATAAATTACGTTACTTGAAAAAGATTGTGAATGCACAGAAATTACAGATTTGCACATGCCGAAAATGTGAAATATGTATGAGTATTTATGCTTGTGCTTGCAAAAAGCATGTATCTGCCTTTAACAAAATACGTAAATATTTATTACATTATTCCTAAATGTATTTGAAATAAACCATGAAGAAATCTAAATTTATAATGATTACAAATATTATCTAAATATATAATAACCTTAACATTGAATTGTAAACAAAAATTGAAATCCTGCTGACAAATACAATATAAAACTATTTAAGCAAGAATTGTTCATACTGGAAAGCAATCTGTTAAAAGGTATTGCAAAGTAAATTCTATGATATGCGTACTTAAGGAAGTAATAAAGAAGAGTTTTAGGATATGTATTGTTGAAATTAAAGGTAAAAAAATCTGATAAGTATAATTAAAAGAATTATTCCCCTATATTTTATAATAACGCAGGTACAAGTTTTAAATAATATTTTTAAAAATCTT
>KK119583.1:9046-22836 GCA_000611955.2 Stegodyphus mimosarum
GGGTCAAATACTTTTCCACGGCAGTTCTCAGATATATTTCTGTTTTTCATATCACAGTCTGAAGATTCAGTCATTTCAGACTTTTCTTGCACAGGAAGATCTGAAACAGTTCGTTCACCACTCTGTAGTTTATTCGCACCGTTTGTACAGTTCACCTCGATACTCACAGCAGAAGGTACATGCTTATTTACCTCTATTTCCTGAAAGCGAGTTCCGATGTTTACACCAGGACCATGAATAGAATCCCATCCTTTACAAGCAGAAGTATCCTGGTTTAGAATCAAGTCCTTGTCTGCACAATCTGCACTATAAGACACGCACATGGATTGCGAAACGGGTAAACTTTCTTGCAATGCTGGAGCACTCCGCGTAAGTTGTACATCAGCTTCTTCCATCTCAGCATCACATGAACATGTGATGTGAACATGTGAACACATCTCATCAGATCGTTCAATGCTTGCTAACTGCGACTTCGTAACTTCATTATCAGTTTCTATGATCTTGACAGCCGCATTTTCACTTTCTTCTGTCTCTACTTCAGGCACGTGAGAATCAAAACCTTCGTTCTCGTCTTTTATTTCTTTATGTTTTCGTTCTCTTTCTTTAATCACGTCAGATGTTTCATCCATGATTTCTGGATCTTTCTCAAACACTCCACCAGCTACTTCCTCCGTTTCTTCATCCTCTGACTCTTCAGATGCCACTTTGATTTCCGCATCTTCTTTTATGGCTCCAGTTTCTTCTGCAAGCTCCTCTTTCATCTGTTGGAGTTGCTCTCGTACCTTTTCTCGGCCGACTTTCCTATTTTTGCGCTCGGCCTTCATCTCGGCTATCATCTCTTCATAGCCAGCTTTTATCTCTTGTTTCATCTCTTCATAGCCAGCTTTCATTTCTTGTTTCATCTCTTCTTGTCCAGCTTTCAGAGCTGCTAACATGTCCATCAAAGCTTTCATTTCCTCCGCCATTGCTTTCTTCTGGTCCACGAATGTGGACGTGGGTTCGAATCTCACTTCTGACACCAGTTGTTGCGTTGTACGGGTTCGTGGATTTGAGAGTATCCGATGAAAACACGATGCTGAACAATAAAAAGCACAATTTATTTACAAGAATCACTATTTACAGCACAATTCCAAAATTACCTTTAAAATCGTCAAAAATCTACAATAAATACGCTGAAACAATCAGCAACACAGCTTCAGGCTGTAACTGTACAGGTAGCTTCACGGCAACACTAAACTTCTAATAAACACCGTGGAACAATCACCAATACACTGTCAAGCTATACTGTAAAGATAGCTTCACGGCAAAGCACTATCTCGATTGCTTTCCGTTCAGAAAACTCTCGCGTAGCAGCTATTCTCACAACTAATCACACTGCTCGCAACACTTCACACTTTCGCAACTAACTACACTCTACTCGCAACTACTGCTCTCAGAAACGCAAGGGTTTATATAGCTTTTCTTTAAGTTCCACACGTTTCGAGAAATATATCGACAGGAAGTTATTCTAGAAGCTTCCCGATTGGACCATATGATATCGCCAATTTGGTCGCCAAATGGGCGATAAAGTCGCCAATCTGGCAACCCTACCATACACTATTTTATGGCAACCCTAGTGCTATGCCGGAAAGCTTACATACAGGCGCAACCGCCGAATTTTTCGTAACAATATTTTCGTTGAGATATGCTACCCGGAATTTTTCGTGATTACAATAGTTCCTTTACTTCGTGCAAGGAAGTGAAAAGCTGAAACGTAATATATATTTGACTTTCTTAATACATTCGAACAGTAAATTATGTTATCATTTCGTGCATAGATGCAGATGCATGCAGCGCGTAAGCTGTTTTTTCGTGTGCACTTCAGTTATTATTAATATGTTTATTTTAGAGGAGGTTTTTAAATGCTTCCTTTAGGTACTATATATAGTGCAATAAATTATGTTAGTTACAATATGAATTAGTAGATGTAAAACTATATTACGTATTTTTCTTTTATTATACATTGTCACTTAGCAGAGCTCAAAGAATCATTTCATATTTATTCTCAAAAAAAGACAATTTTTTTTTATATTTTTGTGAATCTAAGGAACGGGAAGAATATGAGCTCTATTATTTTCATAGCATTATTTAACTGAATAAGAAAGACATGAATATTCTGAAACTGGTCTGAAATACGACATATTTAAAAAATGATATCTATAACTGTAATTACCTGTATTATCTGTCCGTAACATTAAAATAAACTGCTATTAATGTATTATAATATTTAAAGGAAAAAAATATTTCTCCGTTTAATTTTTCTAACCGCTTTGGAGAAAGGAAAGGATATAAAAATTTATTTGAAATTTAGCAGAAAATATCTTAAGCCTTTACTGTTTTAAATTATAAGCGCAAAAATAACTAAAAAGTAATAAAGCTATCTCTGATTTTTTTTCTACCCAAAACACTATTTACCAAGTTCTTTAATTAAATTCAAATCTATTTGGACTCAATTTAAATTTAAGAATTAAGAAAAGCATGAAAGCGTTTTGATAAAATGTTTTTCTTGAAATTCTTCCTGATTTTCTAAAATTTTTCTATTAATGAAATATGAGAATCGTGTATTTTAATTATTCATGTTATCCTACGGATATAAGCAAAATAGTTTTTTATTATACTGCATTACAATGAGTAATCTGATTTGACTCGCTCTGCATTTAATAAATTTTACATTTGCATTTTTAATATTCTTCAGTTAAATAGCTTTAATACGTAGCTAGGGAAACATGCAGATCTCATATATCTTAGGAAAAAAATACTGTATTTAAGGCTAATTATTTTAAATAAATAAAGTAACTAATTACTCTAGTGAATAATTATTTTTATGTACTTACAAAGCGAATGAAAATCGAGTAAATGATATGCGTAAGAAGATATTTTTGTAAAAAAATAAATGAATAAAAAAGTCAATATGCAATTAAAGGAGAAAGAAAGGAAGGTATGGTGTTCTTTTATGTTTCTTTTTTAGGAGCACATAGCGTCATGTTCTGACGTTAATTATTTAAACATAAACTGTGGCTTTATTAATACTTTACAATATCTGGAAAGGTTTACTAATTAATATCTTTGTTTGTTGAGAATTTCAAGCATAAACTGGAAATTGAAAGAAATTAATGGCGTGTTTAATCAGATCAAATACAAGATGAGAATGTAATTATAATTTAATAAGATTTAAGTAATGTAGCTACGAAACTTAGAAGAGAAAACTAAGGTGCTAGAACTGTAAGATAGAATGGAAAGCATATTTCTAGTATCTAGCAAGATGCGGATTTTATTGAAAATTTGTTTATACTTCTGCTTTAAGGAGTTTGAAATTTATTTATGAAATCCCTTGCTTTACTTACATTTTAATCATACTAGGTTATGAATTTAATACTTTTATTTACATCGAAAGCTATGTTAACTCAAAAGCAATGAAGAATTTTTAAAATAAATTTTAAAATAAAAAAACCTAATAAACACAATGTGATAATGTTTTACTTTTATGTTCGACGTTCTTTTATTACCCTTTTGTATGACCTATAAATTAACTGTTTTGTATGAATGTTTATACCCTTCAGCGGGTATAAAACTACCTGCTGAAACTTCAAGCTGTAGTGTTAGATTAAATGGCTCCAACTCCATTAGAATTATTAACTTCATAAATAAATCTAAGATTCTTAGTTAATGTGATAACATGTTAATGTATAAATATAGCAAATCTGTTTTTAATAACATGTTACAAACCATCCTTCCGCAACATGATACATTGCTCTAAGCCAGCCTTTTGTAACTCTCAGCATTCTGGTTTAGAAAAAAAAGAATAATTCAGTTAAAGGTAGTTCAAAATGTTTGAAATTTAGGTACATCTATATGTATGAAGAAGAAAGTCTGTTTTATTCGCTAATAACTCGGTCACTACTGTAGCTATCGTCACCAAATTTTCTACAGTTCTTTTTTCGGTTCTGGAAAAGGTCGACGACCACTTTTTTCCAAAAAAAAGTAGTTAAAATCAGAGACATTAATTAAAAACTCGAAAAAACGATAATGTTCACCCTCCTTTTTCCGAGTGGCTACAGTCTAGCAAGTTGGAGATGAAAATCTTCTTATTTCGAAAGTTATTGCCACTGCTCGCTTTCAAATCAGTTTGTTAATAAAAAATTTTCAATTTTTATGATGAACTAAAATTAGCGTTGCCAAACTTTAAATGCATGATTTCCGATTCCCAAAATTCGTGGGAAGCCATTTCGGCTATTCCCATTTTCTTACCACTTTAACCAACCGAATTATTAATTAAAAACCCTGCAGGCCTTAATTTTCGCACTCATTTTCCCGAGCGGCTACAATCTCGCGCGTTGGAGATAAAAATGCTTTATTTCGAAAAGCGTTGCTACTGCTTGCTTTTAAATCGTAGAGTTTGTTAATAAAAATTTGCAAGTTTTACAAAATCGATACATATAAAGAAGAATGCTTGTTTGTGTGTTTGTTTGTTCGCATAATTGATAAATGTTTTGCCACATTTAATCAATTAAAATTGAAAGCAGGCGAAATATTGGATGGATTTTGAGCTTTTACGCCCATTTGATTAGAAAACCGAAACTCATTAAAAACTGCGTGCCATTGTTGCTGATATCATGAGAGAGAATTAGCTTATTTTTCTGTTGAAATTTTTATGTGGGTTCCATATCGCATCAGACTGAAAAATGTATGACTATGAATCGTACTTTTCGCATCCTTATTAGAGAAGGATTAGAGCGGTATCGTTCTCTCTGTTATTAGATACATTACTGTCAATCTAACTTAACTGGCATCGAGTACTTCCGCTAGTTACAAATACAAGCGAGCTGCATCGAGTAGCATCATGAAAAAGAGTGGCATTGCGATCACTTTATGGAAAGATACGGATTAACACCAGCTGCTTAGGAGGTAATCGCTATTCAATGAATGATTGTATACTTGAAAAATTTCGAAGTAGAGAAGAAAATGAGTATGTGGCGGCATTCTTCAACAAAATCACGTTATAATGCTATATGTCGATTAGAAGCAGGTCAACGACGGTCTAGTGTTACAAAATCGATAATTCTAAGCCGGTTATGGAACTAATGCCTAACTAATGGTTCAGCCTTCCGAAAACTTACCGAAGTTAGGCCAAGAGTTATCACTTTTGTTGATGACAGTATTTGCAACTTAGTAATAAATTGGAATGAAAATCAGTGGATGGTCTGTTGTATTCACTGATGAATCCCGTTTTGCTTTACAGAGTGACTCTCAGTATGTTTAGGTATGGAGAGAAGCACGTTCTCGATATATTCTATCTAACAACCGATAAAGGGATACCTATGCGGGAATCAATGTATCTATTGTTCATCAGCATACTACTGCAGTTGGCGATACCTTCATTTCCGTAAGCAAATAACGCCAGCCGTTGCAACATTTTCTTGAAGAAGAAACTCTAGTTCAAATGGGAAACCAAGAAGCGTTTCCATCCTGGATTCCACTGAGCATGTGTGGGAACGCTGTCGAGAACCCTGTTGCTTGTCTCCAACCTCTTCTCCAAAACCGAGATGGGCTTACAGCTGCTTCACGTGGTCCATGGGAATTGCTACCCATGTAGCTCAATGACAACATTATAAACAGCATATAAGGTATTTCTCCCGCCTTCTTCGCATGCTTTCGTGGTGTAGTGGTCTGCATGCTCGACGCGTAACCGAGAGGTCCGTAGTTCGATTCCCGGCGAAGGCGTTGCTTATTTTTCATGTCTCCTGCTTCGTAATAACCTAATGTCTCTACACTGGCGCCCGAACTAAAAAAGGTGGTGGACGATGATTCTCCACCACCGGGATTTGGCGATTGGGTCCCCAAAACCCCAGTCGCCCTTTAAAAGGGGGAGTATATAAGGTATATCTCCCGCCTTCTTCGCATGCCTTCGTGGTGTAGTGGTCTGCATGCTCGACGCGTAAACGAGAGATCCGTGGTTCGATTCCCGGCGAAGGCGTTGCTTATTTTTCACCTCTCCTGCTTCGCAATAACCTAATGTCTCAACAAGCATACTACATCGTTGTCAGGCTTGTACTACTGTTTGGGGTGATCACTAAAGAGAAAATTTTTTATATTTAAATTCCGTGTCCAATGCTAGGAGATTTTATGTTCCTGTTGATATCACAAAATGTGAATATTCTGTATATTATTTTTTGTGTTCAGTTTTAAGCCATATAATAAATATTACCACCTAGTTTCGTAGCCGTAGAGTCAATTCTTGATTAAGGACACAGAAGGTATAACATTAGAAAAGAAATATGGAACGAATGGACCGTTAAGAAACGTGAAACAAATATTAAACTTGTTTTATACGAATGATGTGTGCCTGTTGTTGAGCGTTATAAATTTGGATAGCAGCGTTTACGGAATATACATTTGTGTTAAAAATAAGCGATTATTAAAAGTGAGCAAATCATATGAATCCATGTAACGTTATTCAATCGAATGTCCACAGTAGCCTGCATATGTAACGGTATGAACTTATTATGATGCAATGTGAATTTTTGAAGTATTCTTTCTTCAAAATCGTATCTAATTATTTCTCCACATAGTACAGTTTACCATTTATAAATAATTTAATTAAACTGTTAATTTAGAATTGATGGCGTTATAGTTTATACTACGCAAAAGGTTGACCCATTAAATTACTGAATTTAACGCGAATTTGATTATGAGCGTTCACATTATCTGAGCGAACACATGTATTAAATTGTTATTTTCGGAAAGAAATTTAGCACTTTCGCAAAATTGTAAGAAATACAGTTTGTGCTTCAAACATTTCTTCTGAATGAGATAATAGTAAGGAATGTTTTGGATGTTCCAAAGTTTGTGAATATTTATTCATTTAGTTATGTGTTCCAGAAGCCATTAAAAAATTTGCATGCATAATGTTAATTTAAAATAGACACAGATATGTATCTTTTATAAATATTCGATGTTATTGAGAAACTGAGAATAAAAAATTGTGAATGTCGGCTGAATTCATATGATTAACTTAAGTACGTTAGTTCTATGGGAAGACAAAGAATTTCAAGGGTATAAGTATTTTGTATGAAAGAATTGTGGATTTTGAAAGCAGTTTTCAGAATGAGAAATCTTATAAGATTTTATTTTACGTCTCCTGAAAGCTAATGTCAATCCTAAAAATGTAAGTAGTAATTTTTTTACATTAGTAATTAATTGTTGTGAAAATTATATTTACAAGAATACGAATTGCATACCTTGACATATATTTAACTTTTAAAAACAATTAACAACTAGATAAATATCTCTGTAATATTCCCCAAAAATTGCAGTCAACATAACATTAACAAATTAAGCTGACTGTAATTAGTTAGGCAAAACAGATAAAAAATTCTGCTTAATAATTTCCTTATTAATTCAGAAAAAAAATGTTTTACAGCGAATCAGATAATCAGGTGCAGGGAATGCGTGTATATATCATTTTGTAATGTGTAGTTTCACCTTTCTGTGTATTTGTTCTTAAATATTTTAATAATGTGAAATCCTTTGAATAATATGTGAAATCCTTTGAATGTAATCATCGGCAGGTTATAAATAGTTTCATAGGTATTAAATGTAACTTTTCAAATTGTAAATCTCTTCAGAAATGTTTGCCAGCAAGCTAATAACTTCTGATAAAATATCGCAAAATTTCATTAACCCAAGTCATTTATGACGATTATCGCATTCAGAAGCCTTCAGCTAGAAATACCTAGTCTAAAGCTTTCTTTCAATATATTTACAATCCACAGAATTAATTTTACAAGAAGATATTCTTTTTGACATCTACTACCTTTCTCAAAACCCTTATGCACTTGATGATTGCTGATATTGACCAATATTATGTATAGATATCAGAGTAGGTCTTTGTTCAAATAGTGCAGTTAATTTCGGACTTAAGCTCATTTGAGCTGTAAACCAATTTACTACGAATGCCCAATCATAAGTCCTTGTTAATCATTTAATGAGAAGGATGATCCAAGCTCGTTGAGTTTTATTTGTTTCAAATCCGACAACGACGTGTTGTACACTGCGCAAAAAAAGAGACAGCTCTACACTCACTTCCAAAAGTTAAGCACGGAGAGGAAAATTCTAATTTCTGGAAGCCAATCAGAATTGAAGAGGATGCAATTCGCTGCAGAGGGAGATGGAAGTATGCAAATATGTCAGGTAACAGCCAATCGCGCTTTCATGTCAAGAAATATGCAAAAAAGGCAATCTTATAAGAAGCCAGCTTTATGAAGGTTTACAGAAGTTGATTTTAAGTGCTGATAGAAGGTGTTTAAAACTTTCGTACCATTCCTTTTCAAGACATACGTGTTTCTATGACTTCCAGAAGACGAATGGAAGATTCTGAGCGCTGGCGTGCTGTGGAGCGCATTGAAGCAGGAGAGTCGATCACAGATGTTGCTCTTTTCTTCGACGTTCATCATTCTGTAATTTTACGTTTGTGGAAACAATTCCAAACCACACAAACAGTTGTCCGAAGGCCCGTAGCTGGTCGCCCAAGGGTTACAACCCAAGCCGAATATCGATATATTGCTATTGTAGCCAAGCGGAATCGCAGAGCGACCTCCTCACGTGTGACATCTATGGTTACAGCGTCCATTGGTAAGGCGATATCTGCAGGTACGGTACGCCGAAGATTACATATGAGTGGACTGTACGCCCGGGCACCTCGAGTTTGTGTTCCTCTATCCATCCAATCAAGAGGGGTATGATTACAGTGGTGCCGGGAATATGTCAATTGGAATGTATCTGACTGGAGCAATGTCGTGTTTACTGATGAGTCAAGATTTGCTCTGGAGCCAGATGGCAAGCGTATAAGGATATGGCGTGAACAACGAACACGCAATCAGTCCCAAAGCATCACCGCACATCAGGCATTCCGAGGCAGAAGCATTACGGTGTGAGTAGGGTTTTCTTTAGGATACCGCACCCACCTGTACATCTTTAAAGGGGGTCTTTGACGGCTGTCCGGTATCGAGATGAGTCCTAGAACCAATTGTGAGAGTTTAAGCTGCAGCAGTTGGCCCTACTTTTGTTTTAATGGACGATAACACACGTCCCAATAGAGCTGACATCGTCGATGTCTACCTGGAGAATAAAAAGATTGCGCGTATGGCGTGGCCAGCATATTCGCCAGACCTTAATCCCATTGAAAATCTTTGGGATGCTCTCAGCCGTGCTGTATCTTCCCGTTTCCCACCTCCAGCCACTCTTATTGAGCTGGAAACTGCTCCACAAGAAGAATGGCGATTGCTTAATTCTGTGGTGGTTGACCACCTAATTGAAAGCATGGTTACAATATGTAAACTTTGTATACAGATGAGGGGGATCACATACCCTATTAATGTTCTTTTTTTTCATTTTATACTGTTCATTTTCACTTTATATATAATTCTGTTTAAGTCTCCAGTATGTCATTATCAGATAACTTACAAAAATTTAATATTGTTTTCATTTCTGTATTTAATTATTTATTTTGTTTTATGCACAAATATAAATGCTACTTTCCTTCCGAATTTTGTGTCAATCAAAGCAGTATTTGTTGATTTGTTTGCATTTTAGATCTCCGTGCTTAACTTTTGGAAGTGAGTGTATATTTCCCGCCACCCGATATGTAAGAGATTTATATATAGCGTTGTTGTAATATAGGTATTTTGACACAAAATGGGACTTTTTCTGAAATAACATGCCAATTTTTTCCGCAAATCTATTCTACGACTCAAATTATGCCCGAAAGCCGAGTTTTGTAAAAATCGCTTTAGTAGTTTTTAAAAAATTAGCTCTCAAAATTTTAGCTTCTCAATATTAATATCTCCTTTTTTATTAAACTTACTCGATTCTTCCTCTCATATTTCGAAATTCAGGTTCTTTCCAAATAAAATTCGCCCGTTTTTTATGATTTACTTTTTAAATTTGTATTGTTAATTAAATTTTATAAATTTTTAGCAAAAATTTGAATTATAACCTATGAAAGTTTTGCCGTCATTTTAAAATAGGTGTATTTCTAAGCATATCTGCAAAAAATTAGAGTCTTTTGTTCAAAATTTCCTAAGGTATACGCGAATTTATACTGGCGAGTTTTGAAATTTGGCGTATTTGGTATAAGCAATAACAACGCCAAATTTGGTTTACGCATTTTATTAAAATTATTTGAAAGCATGAACGATAATTTTTTTTTCTTTTGTGCACAATGAAAAAAAAGAAAGAAAAATAGGTTGCTATAAATTAAGAATTTCGCCGAGTGATTTATTCTTGGCGCCAACTGGAAAAAATGCGCCAAAATAAATATTTTAATTTCTCGATAAATTTATCACCAAAAATTATAAAATTTAATATTTAGGTTTAATATTCAGGCTCTTTCATTTCGCCCTAGCGTTTCGTTCTTGCATATATTTTAAGTTTATATTACATTTTTTAAACTCACAGTTGTTTTTAGATACTTGATTTTTTAAAATTTTATTTTAGTTATTTTATTTGCGTGTTTGAATTATCGTTATTCATACAGTTGTTTTAAAAATTTCTACTTATTCATTTGCATTGCGTACTTCAAGCATGTTTAACCATATATAAGTTTTTTTTTAAATCTTATATTATTAATTTCAATAGAGTTTCTTCGGTCACAATACTTTGTCACCCAATGTTCTTCAAGATTCGTTGGAATACTGCATTCTGCATTAAAGGAAAAAATACATTGAAGCATGTTTAGTATGTTATTCTGCGAGGTTCAGAAAATATACATAAATGCTACAATTAAATTTAGAATGATATACATACTAACGAATTGCCACGGTTTTATCATTGTGCCATTGTTTTACATATTTTATCATCCTACATTTGTAGGATCATTAGGTTTATTTGGAAAGTAAGAGAGAGGAAAAACATGCCATGCTCGAACCACAGACCTCTCGAATACGCGTCGAGCGTGATGACTACTATGCCACGAAGGCGTGCGAAGAAAGCCGTAGAAATACCTTATACATTTAGTTTATTAAAATATTTTCTTTATTTCCGAATAAGTTCAATTTTTCTATTTTTAAATCCCCCCAAAAAAAACAAGTAGCATAACGTACAAATGACTAAATCTTACATCCAAAGGGGCGCTTTTTTACAATTTTGTGTGTTACCTTTATTTATTGAATATCATGTTCTTCGCACTTAAACCATAAATATCGTTAAAGAACAATATCGCAAAATAATTTTAAACTGAGCATATCTTTACAATTTCCTATGCAGAGTCTAACGCGCTGGAGATAGAAATGTTTTTTTTTTCGTACAAGGTTGCCATTGCTCGCTTTGAAATCTTTGAGTTTGTTAATAAAAAAATCGTTAAGTTTTACAAAATATGAAATCGATAGATGCCCATATTGGCAGCAGGATTACTTCATTCAAAATTCGATGGCTCTAGGTACCGTCGTTTTATCACAATGCGAGAAACGTGCATACATTTATTCACATTCTTCATTATTTAATTTCCTTAAATATAATACAGGGCTGCAATATTTGATGGCAACAGTTCGAAAAGTGAACCGACATTTAATGCTTCCGAAGGAAAATCGCAAAACAAAAACATTAGTCCTTCAGAGACAAAGCCCCTTTGGACTAAAAATAAATAAACAATATTTTATTTTCTAATTGCCTTAAATGTTTCTTCTTAATGGCTCTATTGCCTCAAGGAAAGGTTAATTCATTTTCTTAATGAATTTTGCAGGTATACCCGCAATTATCCTCCGTTTTATGTTTGCTGTATATCGTAGTTATTTTCGAAACAGATGGTTTTTTGCTACGTTCTTATAATTAATGGTGTCGCCTTCCGTTTCATCCCTATTATGTCAAAGTGAAATACTGAAACTATGTTATCCATAATATTGAAAGTCTTTAATGGCTAGGCAGTTTGAAGGCATGAAACGATTGAAATGACTTGTTTCATCAACTTTAAAAACATTTGCAGCTGATATCCGCATACCAGTTTTGATAAATTCATGAATCTAACATAAATTCGACTGAGCCATCTTTGAGTTCTCCATTTTTGATATGTTATGACGTTCAATGGCATATGTTAAATTTATACAGGGTATTACTGAAGAAACATTTGCCCTCCTCGATGTTATTTCTTATGTCTTTTCCTTTAGCACAGGCCAGTTCGCTGAAGTATTTGATGCACTGCACTGAGTGAAAAACCTCAACAAAATATCATTTTAACCTTCTAATATTTTGCGGTCAACCGTCAGTATCTTCGAAGCGTTTTTTTGTAACTGTTGTTCTTTCTTATAATTCTCTTGTTCCAGAAACATTTGTTTTCAATGTTGACACAATAGATTTTTTTCGAAAGTTATATTTTCATAAATTTTGTAGGCTTAGCAAATTCTTTTTAAAAACTTTAGTTGTATTTTTCATTGAAATTGATTTTCATTTTCTACATATTTTAACTGTAAATTAAGCTTAAAATAAAACCTGGGGTGTAATAGTTAAATAATCCTTACCAAATGATAAGCATCTATCAATCTTTATTGGTCAACAGAATCCAGCATTTATCTTGTTCCACCCTAATGATCCATTATAAACATCGGATGTAAATAATCTAAACCATACAAATACAATAATTTTTAAGACAAATAAATGATATACTAAACAGCATATTTTAAAATTTCCTGTAATTATATGAGGAAAAATCAGCTATTTGAAACATTCTTTGTAAGACGGTTAATATAAAATTTATATTTTATATCATTTTACTAAGAGGCGAGATAGAATCAAAGTCGTCAATCTCTTAAATTTATTCATATTTTTAAATACTTAGTTTTAAACTACGAGTACGATACAGGTATATGGTGCATAAGATTTTCGTTTTTATGGAAAAAAACAAATAATCAATTTAAATATAGTAGCTAAAACTGAAGGAATATGCCTCTCAAAAGAATATTAAAAATTTGATTTTATATCAGTACCATTTTTGAAAATATGTTTCTATATTCACTTTGACTTACCTTCGAATTTCTAGTTGCGACAATCTTTCCGATTAAATGAAGTTCGAATAATCGAAGTTTAATGTATATCCACAGCATGGCAATTAAGCAAACAGAGATTATTAAGAATACAGAAATGTTGCATAGATTACATTGATGCTATTTTCTGTCTTAATATTAATGCAAATGATAATTAAAGAGAAGTTTTATGGAGATCTGCGTTTGACACGGTTCACGGCTTGAATATCCTACTTCTTTTATCTCTCTCATGATAGAAAAAACTCTCTTTGAAAGGATACTTGAGTTTTGTCAACCGAAAATAATCCGCCGAATGACTCACTTTATATGGTATTTCTCCCACCTTCTTCGCATGCCTTCGTGGTATAGTGGTCAGCGTATTCGAGAGGTCCGTGGTTCGAGTCCTGTGAGGGCATTGCTCGTTTTTCTTGCTTCCAAATAACTTAATGATTCTACAAGTGGCGCCCGAACAAAAAAAAAATGGTGGGGGTGGTGGATCATGATTCTCCACCAACGGGATCTGGCGATCTGGTCCCCTAATTCCCAGTCGCTCTTTAAAAGGGGGAGTTTGTAAGGTATTTCTCCCGCCTTTTTCGTCTGCCTTCATGGTGTAGTGATCAGTACGCTCGACACGAATTCGAGAGGTCCGCGGTTCGAGGCCCAGCGAAGGCATCGCTCATTTCTCCGATCTTCTGCTTCCAAATAACCTAATAGCTCAAACTTATTTTCAACAAAGAGGTG
>KK119583.1:24788-63827 GCA_000611955.2 Stegodyphus mimosarum
CTGTGGTCTATTGTTTGATAAAGAGACAAAACTATCAGACTTTTGGAAATGATTCGTGGATTCTTCTTCTGGTATTTTTGCGTCCCGTTCCTTTCGCCATCGTTCTAAAAATTTCATTTAATTGAGACTTAAAGAAAACGTGGGCCAAGGAAGTTTCTGATTTTTCTAGAGTTGCTGAGGGCAACATATTTGGCTAATACTCCGATTATTTTCCTTCCCCTGGATGCCGCTGCCATTCTTAGTCCAACATAAGCCAAATTGTCTTATTCAATAAACCAGATAAGAACCCAGATAATGCAGAGTCTTACGTACCAATAAATCGTCTTCTTGCCATAAGAAAAGTACTTGAAAGAGCAATAGCAGAGCGTTTGCGACACCGCCTTACAATCAAATAACTTCATAAGCGATAACCAGTTTGGTTTTAATCCTAATAAAAGTACAACAAGTGCAATAGAAAATGTTCTGAATCAAATAAATGTTAATAAATCTGCAGATTATTTGTCTTGACCTTACGAAAGCTTTCGACTCTTTGTGGTGGCCAGCAGTCCTACAAGCATTGAGGAAGTCAAATTTTCTAAGAAATATCTACCTAATGCTACAAGACGTCTTACAAGATAGAAAAAACATACTCATTCATAATAACAAAATAATAAAAGAAGTTCAACAACGAGGTTGCCCTCAAGTATCATGCATCAGCACGGATCTTCGGAATTTTACCTTTAATTCTATAACATCATACATTTGGCCAACTCATACCAAAAACACAGATTTTGCTGACGATGCAGCATTTGTTATATCAGGAAAAAACAGAAGGGAACTGGAAAGAATAGTTAAAGAAACACTTACCCTATTCCATATATAATGTTCAAAAATCAAACTCAAAATTTGTGAAGAAAAATCAAAAACAATAATATTTCCCAAGAAATCACAAAATATCTCAAGACTTCTTACTTTCAAAATAGATGGCAAAAGAATCAAAATTGTTCCAAAACTAAAGTTCCTCGGCCTTTTTACAGACAAAAAATTAAATTGGATTGAACATCTTAAGTACATAAGAACAAAAACATCAAAACTATCTAATAACCGTCGTAAAATGCAAGGATTCAATTGGGACGAACGAGAATTCAAAATATTCAAAAGAATATCAAAAATATCCTCATATTCAAAAGAATATCTTCCTAACAGTTACAGAAAAAATAATATTATATGGAGTTGAAATTTGGTCAGATCCAATGAAAATAAGAAAACAAAAGCTACTACAAGCAACTCAACGACCATTCCTTCTTTGAATTACAATATATTTTAGAACTACTTCAAATGTAGCCCTTTCCATAGTTGCCGGAATCCCGCCTCTATATGTCACAGCACAGACAGAAAATCAAAAAGGCACAGTTCTCAGTATAAAAAAAACCATATAAAATGTTAGAAGAATTCCTCGAATCTTCCAAATACGAATCGTCAATAAATCTATACGGCAAACATAAACCTAAGAATCTACTGCTCAATAAAATCACTTCCTACAAACTATACGTATCCAATAATATATACGGATGGTTCAAGAAATAGAAACAGGAGTTGGAAGTGCATGTGTTATATTAGCAAATTCAAATGACAAACGAATACTCAAAGCACGTTTAACAAAGGAAAATAGCTCCTTCCAAGCTGAAGTAATAGCAAAAAAAATAACAATAAATTGAAAACAACCTGTATTACCTAAATATCAGTGATTACAAATCTGCAGTATGTGCACTTCAAAATAATAAATATAATTCTCAAATAGTTCAAGACATCATCAATAGCATAACAGAGCATTTTCTAAGTCTATTTCCTAGAACCTCATGGGTTAATGCTCATGTATGTATCCAAGGGAATGAAGAAGCTGATGCAGCTGCCAAAAAAGCCATAACCAGTGAAGATACACCATTTATCTCTCATCTATGGCCTAAATCGTACCAAAATTTCAACGTAACAATATAAAACTAAACACGTGGGGAAATGATTGGCAATATGGAGAAACAGGCAGAAGACTAAATTAGTTTTACCCACAAGTATTTGAAAACTGTCTAAAAGCTAACCATCACATTAATTAATTACTTCCTTACAGGTCATGGTTCATTCACCACATACTTTCAGCAAAGAAATATTTCAACAACAAATTTGTGTGCATGTGGGGTAATAGGAGATTCAGAACATTATATTTGTTACATGCTCCTTTACAAGAGCAAGACATATCAGAATCCCTAATACTAACATTAAAGCTTTCATAAAATTTGTAATAAAAAGTAAATACCTACGGAAAAAATAGAAAAGACGATAATATATTTGTCGTCAAGAGGAGAAGAACTCTGTTTTAATTAATCACTCCAATGTTATGTTTTTTTCATATGGACACCATTTGATTTATTAATTTTTGTCCGTTTATTATATAACTCACTGCTATACGCTAAATTATGTTTTTACAAAATTTTAGTGTAAGCAACATTAAAATCAAATATTCTAAGTATTATAAAACTACTGGATAGACATCCAAACTATGTAAGTGCAATGGCACCGACTGGTAATATTTCTTGTAATCTCTTTATCCATGTGTTCCTAATTGCGTATTATTTAGCTCTTATGTCCTAAATTTTAATAAATGATGGAAGTGCAATGAGATTATACCCATTCTCTCATAGGACATACAACATTGTGTACCCCTTTGCACTTCTACATAAACATGAACATGCCTCTCTATTTTATCTCATAAAATAGTAAAATACTTTTCTGTTGAACATTGCATTGAAAACATTTTATTGAACTTTTATTGATTTTTTAACTATTGGAGAAGAGGTGGTTGGACGTTTATTACAAATACACATTGTTGCGTGCGTATGGGTTCGTAATGGATTGAATGCACAAGTCGATAACAAGTTAATAAAATTTATTCTTTTCAGAAGAAATAAAACAAAATACTGAAATATTTCATCGGAGATATTCGTACAACATCACAATATATCACAGCAGCTATATTTTTAAACTACTATGATATAAACCGAACTCAAATTCAAACTACATAGAAAGATAATTTGATCTCACAGCGAATTTGCTACAATCAATAAGAGCATTAGTAAACAATACCAGTTTGCTTAAAACTACTTAGCTGAGATATTTTAATTCTGCTTTTATAAGCTTTTTAATCATGACGAGAAAATTCTAGTCAGATATATTTTCTCGATTTTTCTGGATAGGAAAACAGTACTATTATGAGATATCTATTTATTAAATGCATCGCGCTCGTGTATTTTTACTTTTCTGGCGTAGCTTCGTTTTCAAATTAGTCTCGTGCTGCATTGCGCGGGGAAATAAAACAATTTTAATTACAATTCTAAATAAATAACTAAATAAATAGAAAATCCTTAACAATATGCTTGCTAAACTGTAAGGATGTATAAAGAATTGTAGTGATTTTCTATCTGAAAGTGCTGTTTGAATTGCTAATAGTTTAGCTTGAAAGATGCGCTTTTCAGAAGTCAAAACACTTTACCAATTAACTAAATTTGATTTCGAGAGTTATATTAAAACGGCACAACTTGATGTTGCTTTCAATCGTTAAACCATCTGGTAGGTGGAAAGGCTACGGATTTAGAAAAGTTGAGAATCTGGAATTCCCCTGTTGATTTATAGATTAATAATTTAAGAATTAGAGATAAAATGAAAGCAAAATTTGTTTCTATAATAACTACTACTTTTCTCAGAAGGTCAAGCACAAATTCCTTATATGATTCATCATATTTATAATATTTATTAACGAAACAGGATAAGAAATATATACGAATACAAATACAATCAATATATGAACCTGATATGAATTATGGTTGTTTAAATCCTTCCCGTAACATCCCAACTTTTTCATATGAATTGATTTAAATGATGAAGAACAAAATGCTACACATTTAATAAAATTACCCTCAGAATGACAATTAATCTGAATTCCAAAATATTGAGAAATGTGCAAGTAATTTTAAATTTCAGAATATTGCAATATGTACACATTTTCTTTGAATATCATTCTTAACATAGTTTTATTTTTATGATAAAGAATACGGTTTAACTTAGAAACATCCAACCATTGAAAACGTCTTCTTTTCCTCGTTTCTAACAATTAGGGTATATTAGCTGTCGGAAGCTGAAAATATTAACTCCAAGCATATATATAGGAATATTTCATTGATGCTTAAATAAATATAGGCATTATCAGTCTATTTCTTAAACCTGTCTTGGAATATCAGATGTGATCTCAACTTTCGCAAGGAATTTCTGGCACTGTTTTTAGATATTACGTTCTTTGGAATGATAGGAAAATAAATACCTCACAATAACAAGACAAAATGAAAAAATAAGTAATAAAAAAAATTAAACGTAATGTTAAATTTGTGTTACTTTATACTGCCTTTAATTAATATTCTTTTAAATCATATCCATATGTTTTAGAAGAAAGATACAATTAAGAACAGCAATATTTTTGCGTAATTTGTAAAATTTACAATATCAATAAAGTTTTTAATTATGGGATATTCATTTTTACATGCATTAATGTCTTCCTTTTCGAAATTTCTTAATTTTCTATGAAGAGTTTTATAATTTAATTTTCTTATTTTGGGAGATAAGAATTCAATCATATAAAATACTTCTTCCGTAGTCCAAACTTAATAAAATAAATCAATGGGTTTTTGACACATTTTAATAAAATAAGTCGAAATCAACTGACTACATTTCTCTTTATTACCGATTTCAATATGACTGATGAAGTGAATGAGATTTTATTACATTAACATAAATGCATGTCAAAAAATCGTTCTCAGTTTTACATTTCTGGAAAGAAAAAAAAATCTTCTTTCTTTGTATTTGAAATCTAATACATTGAATAGAAAAAGCATTAAGAAAAAGTGCATGCAAATAGAATTTTGAAAGGAAAGTTCTTAGCAAAGAGCGGATATCATGTTTCTAAGCACGTACATTATTCAAAATAAGACAAAAACTTACCATATTATAGTGTGTGTCTTCGAAAACGTGTGGGTGAGAGTCTGTCATTTTTCGCATTCTCGCTATCTGACTGTATGTAACTCCTGAATCCTACAGGAGCATAACTATAGCATGGACTAGAGCAAATTTACTAATAACATGAATAGCAGATTAACGCGCATTCGCGTGTTTTATACCGCATTCTATACAAGAATTTTTTAGTAAAATCGTAAGGTAAATAAAACACGTTTTCTATAACATCTATCCTAATAATCCGAATAAGGAACGGAACTGGAAAGTGGTAATACCTAACAGAAATGTAATCTTTTCAGTTGAATACGCATTTTTTTTGCAGTTTGCTACTTATGGGAAAGAATTTTCTTTCAAAAAAAATAAACTCATAAAGTCCATAACTTGTGTTTAAGAGAAATAATAGCTTCAGAGTTTGTAAAGCAGGTTAAAAACACTGGATATGTTTTTTCTCTATCTCAGTAAAATAAAATTTGGTATTAATTATGCAATATATTTGTTATGAGTTTTGAATACAATTTGCGCCTTTGTAAATAACATGCGCTATTTTCCACTTAATAATACAGAACGTTTCAAAAGGTGATAGGTTTGGTAATGAAACTTTCTGATATTTTAATAGTTTGTATTTCAGCAAAAACCGTTACTTGTAATTCAGAACCTCAGTTCCTATTGCTTTTTATGTGCCATAAATATGTAGAAGAGAATATTATTCGTAATACAGAAGATTTAATATATTTCTTTTTATTTTGCGTTGCAATTATATAGAACTATGGTATTTTTCTGATGTTAAGATAAATTGATTTTGCGTTGCGAACTGCAATTATATAGAATTATGGCATGTTTCTGATGTTAAAATTAAATCTGTAGCATCAGATGCCAGTTTTTGTACATTTTTAATTATCGTTCTTCGGTTAAGTACTTCCCAGAGTTTTCTTAAGCCTTTCTTAAACCTGTGAATTTGAAAAGATAAAAAATACCATTTGTGCGAATTGCAAATGCATCGAAAGCTGAATATAGGATTAGAATGTACTTCAAAGATAACCTTATAAGATATTTCTTCCGCCTTTTTGGCATGCCTTCGTGGTGTTTTGGTCAGCACGCTCGACTCGTATTCGAGAGGTCCGTGGTTCGAGTCCTGGCGAGGGCATTGCTCATTTTTCATGTCTCCTGCTTTCAAAAAATACCTAATGCGTCTACAACCTTGCAATCTCAGTTATGAAAAATGACTGCAAATTGTAAGAAAATATTACCAGATTTCTCGACGGATTATGATAAATGTATAAGTATAGTATTCATTACTGCTTTTCGATATTAAATCACAGCGAGGTTCAGTAGAATCTTAAACTGCAGAACCACTTTTTGTAGAATAAATACTGCGAAGTATAGCAGCAACGAAAATGAAATTTAATTCATTTAGAAAGCCAAGGAATTAAGGATATATTTTAAAGAATTGCAAGAACAAAATGCGCAATATTTTCGTGCCTATTCACACTGAAGTTGCTTGAAAAGTAGGTTTGTAAAACTCTTAGTTTATTGAATGTCTAAAATGCGATGGTTCGACAGCAAACGAATCTGTCTTACATCATTTAGGTTAATGTATCTGCTTACCAGGTTTATTTAAACTAACTCAAAAAGGTTAATTTATGTTATTTGAATATGATAAAGCACACAACGCTCGTATAAGGCATGGGACGCATTCATGGAGGTCCAGTTTTAGGGAAACTGGCTCGTATTAATATTATCCATTGTTAAAATGACAAAAATGCAGCTAGCTTCGTTTGGTTTTGAATTCAATTCGAACTTCCATTATTCAGCGGTCTTAATCAATCGGCCGCTGGAAGGGCCCTACTAACCCGAGTCTAGGGTAACAAATGTAAGAATCCGCACTGTAATGTTAGCAAAATTTTAGGAAATCAATACATGTTTCTTCTTTTTCTCTTTTGCATTTAATACATCTCAAAATAGTGGGTCATGCATACATCATTTTAATTAGCCATTAAGTGTGTTTTTAGTGCGGATGGCTATAAAGCCTATTTTGAATAATATTACATTTTCATTTTAACAAATATCACCACAGTTTTAATTCTTCAGCGGCTGCGAGATAAGCCATTCCTTCTCCCCAAATACGAGTGATATCTGTCAGCCGTAAATCTTCAGTGGTTTTGTGTCCGTTTGCGTCTACTGCGGTGGATAACTTCAAAGACAGATGAGCTCGCTGATGATCATCGGAAGGTTTAAAAGGCAAAAAAGTGCCAAAATATTCTGATGGTCTCTGTTTTCAAAAACATATCTGCTAAACTTCTCCGAGGATCTTCGAAAATCATTCAAACATTTTTATTTTGCGGCAAGTTTCATTGCTGCCGAATCTGACTATTGTGCTTAATCACGTTTTGTGCCTCTGACACGTTTTCACATAAACACACGTCACAATATCGGTTAGTTCTAGAGGAAAAAAGATGCTTCGAATCAATGGTCGGAGATGCAAGAATTTACTTTATACACTTTTTGGAATGTCTCGTAATCGGAAGTTTCGTAGCTCTTGAAGCAGCCAATGAACACCTTTTTTCCATTATACAAGAGCAGAGAGTCGTGGAAAAGAAATAATCAACAGAAATGAATACTAGAACAGATTGATCAAGTAAGACATGAAACATTGTAGAATTCATGTTTAAGTTCATAACCAGTTATTTTTACTTTAATTTACTTTTCTGTCGCTTTCATTTCCATTTTTCTATCGGAATGTAAATTTCTACCTCTCGTGATATTCAAATGAGTGTAAGCAGCCCATAGAGGACGCACGAATGTAATTCAGAATCGGAGAGGCTAGAGAACATAAACGATGTGACCAGAATTCCTCAATGATATGTAAATATGTATATATTTAGTGTAGTAATAAACGAATTTGTAAAATGCTAGAGTCATCCTGTAGACAATAGGTAAACATCTATTGACCATCTTTCAACATGGGCTATAAAGAAGAGGCAATATATAGAAGGTTTTTAAAGGGTAGAATCAGAGCGTGTTCTATCTGCTTGAAGGGTAGTTGCTAATTTAATTCTCTTGCGAATAGTATTCTACCGCACTGAGTTATTCTTGCCTTTAGGCTCGTTACGCTGACTTTACATCACAGCCAGTTTGCGTTATTCTAATTGTGCAGCCATTAATCTAACTTATTGCCATCAGTTTTAGTTAATCCATAATCTTTGAAGTAAACTATACCTGTTCGCTTCTATAAGCACGAGTTGGTGCCATCTGTTAAATTTATTGAGTTTATGAGTTTTATTTATTATCTGTTAAATTTATTGAGTTATTTTTGAGTTAATGAAGGGTCCTTTACAAAGTGGTAAATAGGAGGCATAGTGAAAGGCACATCTTTTAGGGTCTTATTTTAGTTTATGGTATCTAAGAACACCGAACTCTGTACCATATAAAACTTTTAAGTATTTTGGAATTTCCGTTTAAACATTACTGACGAATGGAACTAGCTGATGTTTTTCCGGGAAAGGATAGTGAGAATGCGAAGAGAAATTGTTTGACAAGGCACTTACTGTTACAAAAAGGAATGGATTTAATAGAATACAATATTTTTTTAAAAGTTATGACAAACGCTTATATCTCAATGATTTTTGCCAACCAACTAGAACACCAAAATGTTATATGCGGCTCACAAATCCCTGATTTAAGCATTATTCACCTCTCCTCATATTAGTACTTTTCTGCAGCAAAGTTTTTTCGGCATAATATATCATTTTATACATTGGGTGCTTAGAAATCGTTAACGCAATTACTGATTATTAGCTTTGTAAATATGATGAAAATAATGAAGAAAATGTTTGCTTTTAATCTAAATTTTTTGCTTTACAAAATTAGAGACACTAAGAACATACTATGTGTTAATCCAGTTACGGCCGCTATAGTATTTAGATAATTTTACTATGCCTAGAAAAAATCAGGAAATGCGATTATTATTCGGCCTGTACAAATTAAGAAAATTCAACGCCCTAGGTGCAATATTCTTTCATGGATCGTCAGTTCGCAATTCCCTTACTTTTGTGTGGAAGAAAAACACAGTGATAGGACGTTTGGGACACCTAAAACGTGGAGGTGCAGATTTGGGCTTAAACTCCACGTTTGCTGGCTCTTCGATTTATTACTAAACAAACTAATGATAAAAGCTTCTAATTAACGTGATTAAAGTAAAAGCTAAAGGTAACATAAAACTTCTGTGTTGTCTGAGGAGAACAAATAATAAATATATTATTACGTATGTTATTTATCTATCTACATCGATAAAAATAAAAATTTTAAAAAATTACTTGCATATACAAAATCCATGTATACGAATTTTTGTCAAGCGATTACACAGAGAAAACCCAGAAATATTTTACTGCCATCATATGATACGAAACACTGATCAATGCCCAATCCAGTATCACAGGTTTCGCATGCATTACTTTTGCTGATATTTAGTCTTTGAGCAAGCTATTCACATTCTTCTTCTTTTACTTCCATTAACAATGTTATATAGTTTTGGGAAACGCTGTGTAATAAGGCATAAAGAATTATTTTCCGAATATTTTGGTGTAAATTTTGAATCCTTTTTTCCACATATTGATTCATTAACTTGTGAATGTAATATCAGAATTTTTCCCCTTTATTTCTTCCTAATAACACATCTTTATTAAAAACAGTCATATACAATAACAGGAAAACAATTTCTGATAACATTTCATTGTTTCTAAACCCTGGTGAGAGCTGCAATATTTACCTACTTTATCAAAAACTACTGCCATATTTTTGTTGCAGTCTATTTTACATTCTAAAATGTCCTCTCTTGTCTTTCTACCTTTTTTCCACTTGACATTAGATTTAAATTCTTATTGATGTAAGCAATATTATTTTTCATTCTTATCTTTAAATGAGATCAACTTTGCCAATATTGTTTTTCGGAAATAATTTTGAAATGTCTCGGTATGCCTTTTAAATTTTGCATTACGATACTACAAATATTAGCTATATTTTCTTGCAGAAAATTAACCAGAATCAGGAAAATAAAGAATCGATAAGTTATACTCGCTGTTGTCTAAATTTGAAATGAGTGTTTTAACCACAGGTAACGTTACTATTTTCGGTTGAGTTACGTATTTTTCATGCATAAACGAAACAGTTCCAAATGTATCCTGTGTTTAGATTCATATATTTTTCACATTTTAATACCACATCGTGATCAGGTCGAGGGAATATACTGCCTAAAACGAAGTCTCCCTTTCCGTTCTAAAAGGTTTTCATCAACTAAAATGTTTAACAAAATATTATTAATTCATTATTCAAAAGTACACAAATGCTTTAAATTTACTTATTAATAATTCCATAACTCTTTTTATTGTACAATTTGTTTTTGTAATTGGATTTGATGTGCAATACAAATATCGCAAAATTTGTTCAAAATTATTCCGTGACATGGCATCATTGAAATAATGAGTAGAAAATTTATCCCAAGTGAATTTATTGTCAGTTTCTTTAGAGTACAAGCAGTACTAATAATAAACATTTTCTCATCTTATTCTGTCGTTTCTGTGATAGACTTTAGATGTAAAGCGATAGATTAGGCATATTTATCAAGTTCTCAAGCAAAAATATATTTTGGAAAGAGGTCTGTTTCTTTTACAATAATTTCAGGTGATTTATCATCAAAAAACAGAAGAATTTGACATTTATCTATATCCAGCATTCTCAATATACAAGGCTGGTTTTGTTAAAAAGACAGGCTTAGGTATTTCTGGAATAAATGATTTCCATTCACTAGTATCTTTGAGTTATTCACTGTCTAAGTAAACATATTCATCTACGTTCACGTGTCAGATTCTTCAGAATGATCAAGCAAAGAAGATGGATCGGTAATTTCACTTTCATCACTGTCTGTCTGATTAATTATTTAATGAATCGTATATTCAGTTAAATGCTGTTTTCTGTCCGTCATAGATAGCACTAGAAAATTAAACAAGAATGTTAGTAAGAAATTTAGAACAAATTTGCTAAATTTCGAAATGCTTCTACGAATGACCTAAGATGGTTAACTATAGCTCCAATGTTTATTTTTGTTAGCATGCGACAAGAAAGTACTATATTTTGGTGTTAAACCATGATCATCAAAGCACTTTTCGTCCTTTTTCTTTTATTAGTAACTTCTCTATTCATTTAGCGCCTAAAATGAAAGGCAGCGTGATTGGCTGCTTTGGATTTTTATATCTTTATGACCAAAATCGCGTGTAAGAGGCGCGAAAGAAGAATCGGTACTGTTTTCGAAAAAAAGTATTTGAACAACGGAAAAATTATTTTACATTATGTACGTTAAGTGTTCAAATATAACTTAGGCTAATTTGTTGAGATTTAATTTTTTGAGCTAAATGTACAGTAACTTATTAATGAAAAAACAATTACATAGCTAATGAAAATACTAATGTTATATAAATAAATTACAAAAATATAAGCATTCAGGAATTAAACGGGGATTCTTTTTTTTCTCTCGAACTAAAGATGCAAATCATATTCATTTCATATATTACTAATTTCAATCAAAAAATAATAAATCATTAAATAAAAGTTGTAAAATCAAAGTCGACATTCACGACTTTCAGTTAATTTACTCTCCGCAGTAATGTAACACCATTCTTGGCTTTTAAAGTTTAGGTTAAAACGTTTCAGTTTAGCATATCATACGTAAAACAGTGGAACCAGGCGGGGAAAGTGAACAATATGATATATATGAAACTCTAGGAGCGAAGAGGTTAATGGCATGCTACTTATTCTTCTAAAATCTATAGCCTGATTTACCTATAGCCATATACCAAAGTCCAGATTTGATTACATTAAACCAAATTTTTCAGCTGTTATCCTCTAACTCGATAAATCCACAATCCCAAATGTTATCTCGATCGTTTTATGTAAATAAAAGTTGTATCTGAAGCTTTTATGTTTACCAATAAATTCCATTGAATACAAATGCCTTTGAAAAATATATGATGCAACATCTCCTCTTCAGAGACACTGAAGAACATCATGAATCTTTTAGAATGGAGATCATCACTTCTAGAAGCTATTGTTACTTGATGGCTTTCAAAAGTATGCCGATTTCCGGCTTAAGGGATAGTAACCAATGCTTTTAGCATCTTATATTCCAGGATTGCTCGATGGCAAATCCATACCTCTGGAGAATGATCTCTATCATAGTATTTCCCAATTTTTAGATATTTCATGTAGTTTTGACGTCAGGTTTTTGAAAACCCATCCTAGAATCGATTTAATGCTTCCTCCACTAATTCTCACAATAAAATATACTTTATACTAAAATTTTTACTCTGTTGAAATTATTTGCAAATATTTGTGCCACATTCTGAGAGTAAATAGGGAATTACGTTTTGAATGATAGCTGTCAATGTAATTGGTTTTCATATTTAGAAAATGGTAAAACATCGAATGTGAAAACAATTTTTAAATACTTTTTTTTCGTGTTCTCTTTTTTCCCTAAGCTACGTAAATTTTTATCTGACTAAAACTTTGCATAACTTTACCTTTAGGATTTTCACTTTTTATTTCTTATATAAGGTAACTTCTAACATGAAATACTGTATATAAGACACATGAAAGTTTTTTACAGTTGGATCTTTATCATTTCGAGATTAGAATATTTCAGTAAAAATATGAATACTGTTCATTTGATTACACGATATGAAAGACCATAAACGTGATGTGTTTTTATAAAAGCGACGTTTCCAACTAGATGTCTGTGCGTATTTTGTGCCTATAGTAGCCGTACCTTTGCTACCAAATACGTCCAAAATCAGGTTGATAATTTATGCATACATTAAACTTTGAGGAATGCAGTAGCAGCATTACTACAATAATAAATATTTTATTATGAAGCTGAAAATTAGAATTAAAATAGACTCTTTAGGCAGTTCCTTACACTAGACTTTAGACATATTGGTCATGAAATTTAATTACTGTCATTATAACATTTTACTACTAAAAGTTACGAAGCAGGCTATTATTGTATTTTGTATCATTGAAGTTAAATGCTGCAAACGAAGTAGACAATATTTGTTTAAAAGGCGATTCAAATGTAATCACTGAAATAATATTGTCCATATACATTTTACTAACGTCACTTAAAATAATTAACATTCCTTTGGACTTAACAACAATGAAATTACCTTGTCTATAAATTTTTATATCATCATCTTTCAGAATGTAAATGTTAGAATATTTTTTATTTTTATTTCCCTCTTCCTTCAGGATTTCAATCAAATTTCACCTCTTAAGTTTTTATGCATGGATCAAAACGTAAAACCAAACGGAAATTAAAGAAAAAGGAATCTTTTTTTTCACTGAAAAAAAAGCACAATATAATTGAAAACCCAAAAATTATTCATACGTGAGCTTAAAAATTCCACGTTTCCTCTTATAATTTGTTCAGGAATAAGCGCTTTGGATTTGGTGCAAGGGAATTAACATTAATCTCAAAGCTCGTGTCACACAAACTTTAATGAGTTCCCTCTTAATTTGGATTCAGAAATTTTCGGCTAATTACTCAATATCTATGCTGACTGAAGCGAATACTTATATGCCAACTCGCATAATAATTGTACGTGTTGATGTGTAGCCAATTCCGAACAGTTTCTTTCCACATGAATTACATTTTGCTTTCGATTTGCGGAAACTTAAATATAAAGTTTTCATGAAATGTTTCATCCGAGAAAAATGACAACAAAAGCTGTGTTAGGAACTTTTAGTGGGGTTGTTTATTAGTAACTATACCACCATGAATAAGATCATAATTTAATAAATGCGATATATGTCTAAAAACAGATGAGGCATTTCGATAATGTTGTGAAACTGTATCATAGGCAATTAAAGATGTCAACACTTTCCATATATTTTTTTGAGAAGTTCGCCTAATGTCGTTTTGAAATTCTCTGTGACTGTATTCTTTCCTTTATAAGCCGCAATTTCGTTTCACAGTAAAATGAATGAAAATCACGAGTTCAGTTTATGCACGCGAATGTTTAAAAATAGGTATTACGAGCGTGAGATAATACAACAGCGCATGGCAATATGATAGAGCATACTCCCCGACCGTGTATATAATCCATTGTTGTTGGGTGAACACTACATCGGATTGTTTTAAGTTTAGTTTTGCCGCTTAACCGGTATAGTGCTTAGCGTCGGTGACTACCGTGGTGAGAGACCCTAGTTCGAATCCTGGAGAAGACATCGATGTTTGTAAATGTATAGTGTCCGTGCGGCATGGGGGCGCACTCTAAATATGCGGCGAGCCGAAGGTCCTCTCGAGAATTGACGGTAGGGGAAGAGAAGTGGGAGACTCCTGGACCCGTCTTCGCGGGAAGCTCTCCATCAAAATTGGGGGCGGAACTGAGTTAAATCGCACTGACACATGTAAAGTGCTCAAGCTTGATGCCAACGACAGGTGTAAACTTGCGCTACTTGCCACGAAGATTTTTGTGGCCTTGGGCTGACTATAGGTCAACAACGACCTATAACAACAAGTTTAGTTATTGCTATAAGTCGTTAGAAGGAAAATGTCGGATAAACGATTTAGCAACATGCACGTTTTAAAATGCAAGTTAGCTGATTCTCTGCGGAAAAGGTAACTTCACATCATTTTGACGTGGTTGAAACCAGCGTGCAACGTGGAGCATGTGGAGCCTTTCGGTCGTGTTAAATAAATAATATTGTAAACTGTGGAGATAATTTAAAATTAACATACATATATACATACATAATGAGAAGTATGGAATATAGCACATTCCTCTAAACGGCTCTGACGATGACACACAGTATAATGCCAGTATCAGCGATAGTTTAGGCATATACTTTAGGAGTATCGACGGTGAATAAGAAGTGAGAGACACAGAAATATGTTCTTACGATAATAAAACATTTGTCTCAATACGTCTCAGGACGTGTTCTTGTTTCGCTGCTTTCACACTCCAAACCGAAAAGCAAAATATTATAGATGTTAGGAAGGTTATCCATGATTTTTTATGTATGTGCAAAAATCTATCTATCCATCTATATGCATATATAAAGGGTGTTTATAATTAAACTTGAAATTTGCGAGCAGTCTGTAGCAAATAGTATTCAGCGGAATTGCATGAAAATTGGGTAATGGCAGAATGAAATAATGGGAATTTTATCGAGTTAAAAAACACACTGAGTTTCAAAAACCACCCCTAGGTGGCGTATCATTGCGTTATTGAGAACATCTAAATAATCCACAAAAGTTTACGAAACATGCTCGATATGATGTCCACTATTGTCTGCTACCATCTGGAGCGTAAAATCGCATGTTCGACTGCTGAAAGCAGCATGAACTGGGGAATGTTACGCACATGGCATTGTATGCTTTCTCTAAGGTCGAATAGAGATGTGATGGGATCCCCACAGCCAAAATTCGCAAGGATTCAAGTCGGAGGATATAGGAGGCCAAGCTATAAGAAATTGCCACCTGATGATTCTGTCGTCACCGAAATGGCGGCGGAGCACTTGTTTCACACAACGGGCGATGTGTGGGAGAGCATCATCCTACATAAATACTGTGGTTGTATAACACCGCCTTATCTGAAGAGCCGGAATAACGGATTGCTCTAATAATGAAGCGTATCGTTGACGGGTGACGGTGCATGCTACAGGCCCTGCGGCGCTGTAGTCTTCCAAAAAAAACGGACCCAGAGTGAAGGTTGCAGTAAAGCCGCACAAAACCGTGTGCAGGATTAAATTTAAATCATTTCATTTTGCCATAAGCCAATTTTCATGCAAATTTGCTGCATAGTTTTTGCTACAGACGTCTTGCAAATTTCAAGTTTAATTATGGACACCCTGTATATTTAATTACAGGTGTAAATTAAGAGTGCGGTTATACCTGCAAGAATATGGTATTCTCTTTAACGTTATCTTTGTGAAATCATTTGCTATTTCTCTGTTTACTCTTAAAATATGATAATGTCTTTGCGAGAGTATTGTACTTTTTCATGAATCGAAAAGACGTAGCATGTTTTTCAGTAGCAGTAATTAAATAGTTTAAGTTATTGAGGGCAATTTCATTGTAAAACCTTGATCTGTTGCACAAACGCAAGTAATTGCAATTATAATATAACTGAAGTAATTAATGTAACGTACCTGAATTTCCCATTTTATCTGTTTGGCTACTAACCACACTGACTGCATTTTGATTTCGGTTTCAGTTTATATGATTATGGCAAAGCATGCTAGGATTACTTGTTTAAGGTGGAATACACTTACGTGGAGAACCTGTCTTCAGAAAAATATCTCGTATATATTACTTTACTGATGGGATAAACCATAAAGGGGCACTTGCGGCGAGCCCATTCGCTGGAATCGAACCCTGGTCGGAACTACCTGTATTCAACGATTTTACCACTCGATCGCTGGTGGGCTGACTGTTTCCTTTAAGCCTACGGTTTTAAAAATGAAATCAAACTAACTGTATGCTATTTTTTATATAAATATGCAGCTTTACTGAAACAACGTCTGATCCATCAAATTAAAAACAGATATAAATCTCAGTGTTAGATGAAGGAACATAGACAAATCCTTATGAAAATATAAAACAGAATTCTTACGTTAATCAATAAATAGAAAAAAAAATTTTCAAGGAAGAATGGTATAAGCTATAGGAACGCAATTATTTTTCTTTATCAATCCACTCTCTTTCTTCAAATATGAAATGATCCGAGAATGAGAGTTTAGGATTTTGAAGTGCTTTCCTTTATCAATATTTTTCCCGATGTAGCAAAAATACTTCTATCGTGTAATTTTCTTTTGCCTAAAGAACAACAGCTTATAATGAACTTCTACATGCATTTTAAAGTATGTTTGAGCATTTACTGAGATTTACAGTTAGAATCCACCTTAATTGCCAGCAAAATTATCTCGCTTATTGCGATTTAGAGATTTTTATATTTCTAGAACTTATTTGTTTATATCTCGTGATGCCATCTGCAGAAATTGGAGCATGTGGAGACTTTCGGTCGTGTTAAATAAATAATATTGTAAACTGTAGAGTTAATTTAAAATGATATACATATACATGATTTTCTATTAAAAAAAACAAAATTAATTAACATTAAAAATTTACTATATTTATTATTACATGAACGATTATCATATTCTTAGCATGAGAGCTAAGAATTACTTCGATTATCTGTCTTTTTACAAGATTGCCGTTGTAGTTTTAAAAATTTACTGTGTACGCAAGGAAGGTCATAACATGTACTGAAAAATATGAACATTTCTGTATGAGGTTTAAGAACGGTTATAAACATTTGTCAGTTTCGTTCCACCTAATTATCCTGCTCTTCATGTCGTTTTTATCCTTCCTTCTCATCTTCTTGCATATTTATCCGATTATTTCGACGCCATTCTGAGAGAATATGACGGATATATAATTATCTACATCCACTCAGACTTGCATCTTCCGTTCACGGAGCTGAATGTGTTTAAAAAATCAAGTTAATCTTTGCCATTCAACTCGTCATCTACGAACGTGATCATAGGCCTCAATTAACGCTAACAATGTTGGAAAGGTTTTTGCATCGTTCCAAACCAAAGATACAGTAAATCTGGTGTCTTTCAATACAGTTTGTTTCTGATAATCTTGGGCACTACCCTTCAAGTTCTCATTAATGTATAAATATTGAACAGTAGCTTGTCTTTATAATCTGGATAATTATTTGTTTCTTTGTTTGGACAAGCTTGTTACGTGGAAAGGCAGAAACATAATGTAAATATTTTCAACATTTACTTCTTCAGAATTTTAGAATGCCGATCATTAAAAGTGTTATTTTGATACCAGATATTTTGCTATATGTTGAAAACTTAAATACGAATAGAGTCATATTTCTGGTCTCAAAACGTTCTAATTTAAAATATTACGTATATAAGAACTGCTATGATTTTTAAAAGACCATTATTTCTAACTTAGATAACCTAAATTATGATTGAGTGTAAGGGAACTAACGTGAAATTTAAGTACACTTTTTATAGAAGAAGCAATTTCAGCGATTCAAAAAGTACCTCCTTCAGCAGCTGCAACCAAGTAAAAACAATATGAGAAAGAGAAAAAGAGGTTGAAGAACTTTCCAGAAATTATGGGCTAAATTTGTTGATTTTCTTAGATTTTCTTTCTTTTTTTTCATTTGGCTTGTCTTTTTTCCCATTTTCCAGCTTGGTTATAAATTTATCAGAGTAAAAGTACGACTTAATAACACGTAAGCATCAAGAAAAATTTCAAATTTCATCGAATTTTATTTTAACTTTCTTCATTTAATATAAAATTTTCATGTTTATAATAGAAAGTACTGAAACCTTTACCATGGTTAGCCAAGCAATATAAGGAACATAATTGTAGAGTAAAACAAGAAGGAAATACAAACCCTTATATATCTATTTGAAATTGAAATAATATAGCTTTTACTTATTTCTGGCGCCTTCTTAGCTTGCCTACCTAAAAATGGTGGTGGATGATGCTTCTCCACTACCAGTATTTGGCGATTAGGTCCCCTAAACCTCACTCGTCATTTAAAAACGGGAGTATATAAGGTATTTTGTCCGCCTTCTTAGCATTCCTTTGTGGTATAATGGTCAGCACACTTGGCGTTGATTCGAGAGGTCCGAGGTTCGAGTCCTGGCAATGGCATTGCTCATTTCTTCGATTTCGTTGCTTAAAAAAATCCCAATGTCTCTACGTACTTATTACCCTTTCCTGTCGCTTACTTTTCCGTCCTTTATTATCCTGAAGTTTCTATATACGAAATAAATACTTACATATATCTCTTTGGATGATAACAAAAAAACTTATGGAATATTAAAAATCTCATCACCTGATTTCTCTGTAGTGTTACACATAGAGACAGGTATTATATTATCAGTAGTTGATATTTAGAAACTTTTAAAATCCTCTCATGTTTGAAGCAACACTTGGCTATAGGTAGTTGAACCCGCAAGTTTCATAATTGAAATTTGCCGAATTTAATTTGAGAGTCTTCTTTTTATAATTTTTTTATTTATTCCAAAGAAAACTTGTGTGTCATAATCACACTAACGTTGCAGCATTTCACGAAGCTTCAACTAATAGTAAAGATTTATTTGAGTCTTTATTTTATTGCTCGTTTCGTCGCATAATAATTCATTCCAGAAGGCAGATTTTATGACAAGTGACTTAGAGTAAATTGAGAGGAAGAATCGTAAACGGAATGGCTTCCAGTAGAGACTTTGCAGTTGCTGAAACTATCTGCCTTGCCTAGCGAAAGCCACTGTTAGATTAAAAAACGAACGCCAGGCATTGGGCAAGTTCAAATAAGTGTCAACTCTAGTAAATTTTAGGTCGTTTGAATCAGTTGATATTTGCATCTTCGGAGCATTGATAGTGTAGCGAATTAAAGTGCTCTGTGTTCCAATCAGTACCTATCAGTCAAGAAAAAGTTTTGTCTTTAATACTATTAGCTTACTTACCACCAGCTGAGTTGTTGTACCCCCTGTTATATGACTATCAGCATTTGTACACAATTGGTGGAGCATTGTATTGTCGCTAGACCTAGCCAAAAATCTCTATAGCATATTAAAGTTTGTAGCGGCATTTATAAAATTACTGGTGTTTGGTAAATGTATTTGATTCTTGTAACATTAGTCTTTCTTTTCCTGAGAATTAGATTTTCGCCTGGTTTCGTTTACTTTCGATCAGATATGTGGCACATAACTCAGAATTAATCAAGTGCTGAAAATGCTGTTTGTTTTCTCTAAAATTATTTTGAGTATAATCGTGTTTAACATCTATGGAATGATATGAACTCCTGTAATTTAGCTTTCTGTTAATATTTGATTATTTAATTTTTTTTAATTGGGAACTTTTTTAGAAAATTTAATTCCTGAAACTTATGTGAAAGCATTTTTGAAAACATCACTCGATTTTAGAACATCCTTGAATATTAACTGACCATAGAAGAAGAAAACGATGTATGCTGCAGCTCATGGCAAACATTTTGCGAATAATGAAATTTATTCACATTTCTATGTATTTTGTATGATATTTTCTGATTTATTTAAGCATAGTTTTAAAATTTAAACATTTGGTTTACCTTAAAATGTTATATTTTATGCACAATTACTTGTATTATCCTGATTTTTAAATATTAAAATCTTTTTTTAGAATCTGCATCTTTGTTATTCTAAAATAAAGGCCAAGCCTTTTGTTAAAATGTTTATATTCCACCTTGGTGAAAGGAATGATGAAACAGCTATAAGCCATGAAAATATTTAAAGACTAAGAAATCAAGAAAAAAACTTACATACCTTTCAAAAATTACATACCTTTCAAAGTTTCAAAGTTACATACCTTTCAAAAATAATTCTCATGATTTTTATATCAATTGTAGTATATGTAGTGGTGATCAGCTATGTTGAAAATTAATTTTATTTCTTAAATCCTATTTAAAATTTTGAGAATCAAAATAATCAGAATTTGCTGGTCCGTTTTTCAAAAAAATGTTACAGAATAAAGGTAATCCAGAAAATGAAAATTTTATTGCTCGTCCTTAGAAAGATAGATGAAAAAATACTTTCATAGCATGTATAATTTGTTGCATAAATCTCGTATGTTTAGAATAGCCAAACGTGAAGGAGGAACATCTGATGTTATGAATCATTTTTAACATACAAAGGAGATTTCTCGTAACTCTCTGCCTAATAAAATTGACATAAAATAAAATTTCAAAGACTAGTGAAAGTTTACTCTCTATTGAAGACTACGGAATTTAGCACCTCAGTGAGTAACAGTTTAAGAAAGCGAGTTGATCCTGTTAGTCAGTGCAGAGTAATATGGACATGTATGATATATGCAGAGTTTGAAAACTGATTTATTCCAAAAAAACAAAGGCTCTTAAGAAGTCAGAAATTAAATTTCATGGAACTCACAATTAAAAAAGCTTCAATGGAATTTGTATCCTGCACAAAAATTGAAACGTATCATGTTGAAAAATATCTTAAAATTTGTATGCACAAAAATTGAAACGTATCATGTTTTAAAATATCTTAAAATTTGTATAACATTTTCTATCATAAAAGGCAATCCATTTCAAAGGATTACCTTTTTACTTTTTTTTTTAGATTTACTTGACGAAAATGATCATATATAACTTATCTGCCTCAGATATGAGTGCATGTATTTATAACATAAATTTAGAAAATGCCATTAGAGATATTATTAGTACAAATTTTCTTTCATTCCTTAAAGAATTTTGATTGCTACAGCTGCAAACTTTTCCCTTAATTACAGTATGCCTTTGCAAGTAGCACGATTAAAATTTCTACATACACAGGGTCATATTCAATCTTCCCCAAAACGATTTGACACTGTATATTAAAAACACGCATTCGGGTGCTTGTGTACATATTAAATCATGTAAATTTCAGTATCTGTCTCTGATTTGACGCGAAACAGTAAAACAAGCCAGATGGTGCAAAATGGGTCAGGGGTCCGTTTGAATGTTGAACAGATGGTGAAATTCGCAATGTTTTTCTTGAATGTTTAATGACAGCGCAAATGAGAGTTTAATGACCACACAAAGACGCTTCCGAGAATAATTTGATATAAATAGGACATTCAACAAACATACCATTCACAGATCATGCAAACGACTGGAACTGTGTTAAGACTCTATTGACAGCTGACTACACTGGTGTGCAAAAATTAAGGACGAGACTGTTTTTTCAATATAACTTTGTACAAAAGCTTTCCAAATCAACACATTTAATACCGTAAGATCTCCAATACGTAAGGACATGAGTACTGTAAGCAACACTTACTAAAAGAGAAATCAGAGGGATAAAAAGAAGCTTTATTGAAAAAGTAGCATGGAGCGCAATGCGACTGAAGGCCGAAACATCCCTGTGATGGGTGTCCAGCAAGAAACATCCGGTCTTTAATAGGGGATATGATCTCCCCTGACTGCTAGGCAGGTTTCACATCATTTGTGCATGCTGGATATGTGGTTGTTAATGAGCTGTTGAGACAATGCTGCTCGTTCCTCTTGTAGCACCAATTGCAGTTTCGGAATCGTTACTGGCGATAAGTTACGTGCTGCCATGGGTCTCCCTAGTAAGTTCTGTATATGCTTGACAGGAATTAGATCCAGAGACCTTGCCGACCAATCCATGTGTTCAATATCTTCACTCTCCAACAGCTCTTCGACAGTAACTGTGCGATGAGGTGGAGCGTTGTCGTCCATGAAGAGGAACTGAGGACCCATAGCTTTTGTGAAAAGACGCATGTGAGGAATAAGAACCTCGTTACAATAGCAGTCCCAGGTGACGAACCTCCTTGGGAGATATGAAGGTCGGTCCGGCTACCAAGCATTATGTCTGCTCGAACGAGAACTCCGCGACCTCCAAAACAGTCCCTTTTGATCATGTTGAAGGAGTTATTACGTGTTCCCCGCTCTGTCCTGATGTGTATGTCTCTAGAATCCCAACTCAGACTAAATCTGCTCTCATCAGTAAAGAGTACTCGTCCCCATTCATTGTCTCTCCAATTCCGGTGTTCCCGGCACCACAGAGAACGCCTTCTCCGATGGGCTGGCGTTAGAGGTACACACCGTACAGGGCGTCGTGCAAACAGACTCCACCGTGCAGTCTTCTGGCCACGGTAAAACGCGATATCGGTCGTCCAGTCGCCTGTGTCGTGTGTCTAGCGATTTCTCCCGCTGTCTGCCGCCTGTTTCGTCTGGCCTGTAAGGCAATATACCGGGCATCTGCGGGTGGGGTTCCTCGTGGACGACCACTACTAAACCCCCGGATAGCCGTTCATGTAGTTTGAAATTGTCTCCAAAGTCATGAAACGATGCTGTAAGCAATTCCGAACTCTGCAGCCACACTGCGGCCTTCCTCCAGCTTCCCAATGATTCGATCTCGGGTAAAAGCATCCAGATGTCGTCGAACAGATTGATTATTCGCCATTTCTCGCTGAGGCAGCAACTCGGTGTGATTTTAACTGCTATACGGCGTTCAATCTCTTTGCCAGAAATACTGATCTTACACTGACAACATGCTCTATACTACTCAGACACTACCCCATTACGTCTACCTGCATAACCTGCATATGGTACCGTACATCATCTTACTTAATCTCCTGGTTGGTCTTTCTGTATTTTGTTCAGCTGATATGCTAATTTTTTGACTTCGTCCTTAATTTTTGCACACCATTGTATGTTGGAGAGGAATCGTCGGTTTCTATCAAATGTCCGCTTATCTGAAAATGGCAACACATCTTCCTACACTCAGTGTTTTACGCAAGACTAAGCCTGCTCATAACTGCAAAAGCTATTATTTATTTCGTATACGAGATGTTTAATGTGAGATTGGTTTCCCAAATCTACGAAGCTGGGAGACATCGTACTCCGCATAACCCTGAGTTTATTTGATGCGATTTATTTTGATACGGCTTTTAAAAAAAATTAGAAATTTGCAAGGGAGCCTGCCAAATTTATCAAACCTCAACGCTCATACTATGAAGTCCTGCTTTCCAATCTAGGATGACTTGTGCTTGAGGATTGTGGCAAGTGCAAAGATTGACTTGCAAGAAGTTGTAAAATAAATTGGCGAGCGCTTTGAACCCATTTTGTGCTAATCGTACTTCCCATAGTCAGACAGGTAATTATCAGTAATCATTTTGTATTGCTTCGATGATAAATAAATGTGTAATTAGCAAAATAAAGGTCATGGTATTTTTTGCGTGACCCTGTATAATAACAGCATGAATATGTAGCTCTTAGATAATGTGTCAAATCTTTTAGAAATTTAATTTTGCAAATACTACTGATCATAAATTGTTATTGCAAAAACTTCATATTTTACTGGAAAAAAGAAAGGCATATTTTTCGGTTTGGAAAATTCATTCCAATTAATTTTAGTAGCATTAGTTTTTATCCATTACTTTTGCTCCAAGTATTCAATAAATATTTAAAAAATCATTCAAATTTCGTGTAATTTCTATTTTAATCGCGCAACTCCTCACCAATAACATTGTGTAACCATAAAAAAGTTACTTTTTTGTAAGTAAGCAATATTGTTAAGCTAAGAAAACCGAGAAAAATGTGTTTTGTACTTCTCAAATTACTTTTGCTAGGAACAAATATGAAAGCAGAAACAAACAAAAATGTAATTGATTTTTATTGTTAGTCTATCAGGAGTTTCTCCATCTCAGGAGATAAAACACCATACTAATTATGTTATCGATTTCGTTTTCCTCTATTAAACATTCAAAAAGATTTTCTTAAGGTTTTAAGCGCATCTATTTCATTTAAAAACATATTTTCCTTTAAATGAAGCCAAGCGCTTTTTTTCTCAAATAATTGCGGCTTGATTTAATCATTTCAATATTCTGCCACTGTTTTCTGTTTCCTTAAAAGAGTTAAATTATAAATAACTCGCGTATAACTAAGATTACTTTACTTAAGCTAAAATCTTATGGCAATTTACTTGTAGAACTATAAAGAAGGCTATTTAAATTTTTCGTAATCTCTTTAATTAGCGATTGCAGTTATCAATATTTTTAGTTGTTTGTCATACGAGGCACGTCCAGAAAGTAAGTTCCGTTTCAATTTATCTCCGCTGCAGCTCTGCGATCGCAGTTCCGCACATGCGCAGTAGACGCTCTGTATCAAGGAGAAGAAACGCGCGCCATTTGGAGATCGCTGTCAGTCACGTACGCTTTGTTGTGCTTGTTTACAATGTCGGTGTTGATTGAAAATCCCGCCGCTTGTGAAATCAGATCTGTGATTCGTTTTCTGAATGCGAGGAAAGTGAAACCTAGTGAAATTTATCGGCAAATTTGCGATGTTTACGGACCAAAAGCGATGAGTGATTCAATGGTGAGAAGATGGGTCCGAAAGTTCAATGACGGACGTAGTGATGCGCACGATGAAGAACGAAGTGGGCGTCCATCTTTGGTTACAGAAGAACTGGTTCACGCGATTGATGACAAGATCCATGAAAACCGAAGGTTTACAATTAGTGCTCTCGCTATGGAATTTCCCCAAATTTCACGATCACTAATGCATGAAATTGTTACCGAAAAACTGAAATTTCGTAAACTTTGCTCACGTTGGGTACCAAAGATTCTTACTGAGCAACACAAAACAAAACGGATGGGTAGTGCACTTCAGTTTTTGACCCGTTATGCTGAAAGCGGTGAAGAATTTCTGACACAGATAGTCACAGGAGATGAAACTTGGGTTTCTTACGACACCCCTGAAAGTAAGCGGCAATCAATGGAATGGAGGCACACTTCATCCCCAGCAAAGGTTAAGCCGAAGCAAATCTTGACACCTCGAAAAATGATGTGCACAGTGTTCTGGGACTGGAAAGGCATCTTACTCATTAATTTCTTACCGCGTGGTCAAACAATCAGAGCAGATGCTTATTGCGAGACACTTCGGAAATTGCGCCGTGCAATTCAGAATAAGCGCCGAGGATTGCTGTCAAAAGGTGTTGTTTTTCTTCACGACAACGCACGACCACACACTGCAAATGTGACGAAAAACCTCCTACAGGGATTTGGCTGGGACGTGTTTGACCATCCTCCGTACAGCCCTGACCTCGCTCCTAGCGACTTTCATCTGTTCTTACATCTTAAGTCTTTCCTTGGCGGTCAACACTTTAACAATGACGACGAGCTGAAAGAAACTGTTTCCAACTGGTTGAAGACACAGGCGGCAAATTTCTATGAAGAAGGTATACAAAAACTTGTGCCACGCTATGACAAATGCCTGCAATATTTCGGCAGTTATGTGGAAAAGTAGTTTAAGAGTTGTTGAATTTTGTGCAATAAATAACTTTTCTGTAGCTGTACACAATTTACTTTTATTACCAAACGGAACTTACTTTCTGGACGTACATTGTATTATTTATTGCTTTCCCAAGTAATTGAAATTACTGTTTATTTAAGTTAAATTAAAGAGCAAAATTCCAACTGGCAAATTTGTTTTTTGCTAAAATTATCTAAAACTCTTCTTTCTTATTTATGCTCCGAGTGTAACATAGATATTGTACCGATGTTTAGAAATGATTACAAAATGAAATGAAAATTATACGCCATTCGAATAAATGATTAGAAATATATTATTGTTTAAAATTAACAAACGCTTTCATTTCTTAATTCATTGTTTCATTCATTTTTAAATATTGCGTAATACGTCCCCGCAAGCAATTCTTTTAGACAAGTCACAGCCATATACATAATGCTATAATCTTGTTGCAACCTTAATACATATACATAAACACATACAAATATACATTAATATATATAGGAAATTCCATATTCTGTATTACATATGAATGTGCATGTAATAAATTCGTAGATATATCAAGAATTTCGTTTAGTTCATTATCCGATCATTCTCGTTTCCGTTTGCATTCCGGAAAGAATTTATTACCAGAAATTATTCCGGGAAGAATTTAGACTCATAAGATGGGCTCTTTAGATAGACGAATACAACATGTAGCATAAATAACATAAATATATGATATCTTTACATGTATATGTAAATATGGAAATACAGTCGATTCCGGTTAATCGGACCGCATCAGGAAGCGATCGTTTTGGTCTTAATAACCGACTGGTCCGATTACACGAACATGTCCTATATTGTAAGACGGGACGTGCTATATATAGCAAACAATTAAATGTACGTGTAAATTATGTACTAAACTGTAATTATGACCTTTATTGTGCGGTACACACTTATGGCGAACATACATATACAAACAAGAACTACAGTCGAACTTTTTTGATTGAGAAAATTAATTTAGAAACAAATTCTAACAAACGATCTCTACAATACTCAGCATACGAAGCACAATAAAAACAAGTTCTTACGAAGTTCCAGTCAACATTTGAAGAGCTTATCCAATGCGATCTGACGTGTTCTCTTGACGGATTGCACGTGAACGAAATCGCCACAATTATCTAACGCAGCAATGGGACTGCCTTCATTTACCTCCTGCATGAAATACCGACGCCAAATTTCAATGCTCTTCGACGCGTCCTGTGTTGTTACTTGCACCAACTTATTTTTTTAGCGGCATCATCATCATCGCTTTCTTGGTCTTCCGATGCTGTCGTGTGTTTTGCTGTAACCCGAGCAACGATTGCAGCGTCGTAATCTTCATTTTCATCAAAGCATTGAAGCTCGTTGTCGATGGATAAATATTCTTCGCAATTTTGTTCTTGTTGAAGTTCCACACGTCCGGCATCATTTTCCCTTTCAATGAGCATGCCCACATTCATCTCCAAAAGTGCTTAAAGCCGCTGTGAGAAAAACAGTTCTGAATTGTCTCACTGCTCTCTTTTCGCTAGCTGTCGGCCACAAATGTAACTGTACGATGTAATTGTAAGATGTAACTGTAAGATAATTGTAAGATGTCGACCTTTGCGCTGTTTGTAAGATGTCGACTACTTCGATGGCTTTTGACGATGAGATCAGCGAACTTTCTTCATTTGCTTCAGGCATGTAATTAACCAACCTTGCACGATAAAGAGTCTTCAATTTTTTATGACGCCCATGGCCATTGGCTGGACCAAAGCTGTGGTCGTGGGAGGTAGAAATCCCATTTGGATGTTCTTAAAGCTATCTAAATGACGATGTGCTGCAAAATTGTCAAGAAGAAGCAACACTTTTCTCGAGTAGCGTTGTAGCTCTCTGTTCCAATCCTTCAACCATTCTTTAAAACATTCAGAGGTCATCCACGCAATTCTCTTCGCAGGATACACAGCTGGTAAACTGTCCATCCTAAGTCCTTTAAGCAACGAGACTTAGTTCTTTTTCTTATAACCAACAGCTTCCTCTTGTCCGTTCCTGACATGTTTGAGCAGCAAAGACAGTTATGCGATCCATCGCTTTTTGGAGCCAGAGAGTGCAACATGTTTGTAACGTAACGAGCCGTCCGGTGTAGCACGATAATATAGCTCAGTTCAACAGCAGATGTCATCTGCGGAAAAATTTTCAAGAAGCTCGGGCAGTTTTGTTGATTTCCATTCTTCAGTACCTATACTATCAGCCCTTTCTTACTCCCCATGTGCTTTCTTGAATTTTACGTCATGTCTAGATTTCAATCGAAACAACCAACCTTCCGTGGCTTTAAAGCGATCGTGTCCCAGCCTTTAGTGAGTTCTTCTGCTTTGCATTTTAACATTGGGCCGCTTATTCACAGCTCGTCCAGTAACAATGGCAAACCATTCATTAAGGGCTTCATCGACGTGTGGATCCTTGCCTTCATGCTTCCGTTTTTTTGGAAGTTTGTCCTCGTCCTTCACATTGTACCCATTCTTCTCGCAGCTCATTTTCTTGTTTTATCAAGCGCGAAATTGTAGTTTTTGGCAATCCGTTAATTTCCTCCAACCGACGCTGACTAATGTTTCGTGGTTGTTGCTTGATCTTGTCCAGGAAACCAATTTTTTCAGTTAACGTCAAGTCCCGTCGTTGCATTTTGGCAGAGCAGACAAGACACGCGCACAGTTCACTGACTAAAGTAGTCTGAAGAAAGTTTGGTATTTCGGGATCAAGATGTTGAGGTCAAGAGGGAGTTAAATGCTCGACATTCAAAGCTTTGGCACTAAAATCATCCCAAAAGGGTGATGAAATGATAGCTTTCTCGTGTAAACTTTAATCATGATTGACAGGCTGGAATTCCTAATAGGTGGAGTCGGACACTCTGTTGTTCATTTTCTCGAAAATCGGAGACGCAGTGGGACCAATAACCCCGCTGGCGGCTACTGGCGGCTCTGTTTTAAGAAAGATCAAAGAAAATGGTGCGCGTGTTCAACTTCCACTAGTTTAGCTCTTATCATGCACTTGAAGGAATTCCTGACCTTTGATAAAGCATTCTGCTGGGGAGCGCAGCTACAAATCTTCCCATATGGCGTGGACCACCTGTACATTCGTTGTACGCGGCCGACTTGTGGCTTCTGTGCCATATACACTTCACCTTTTTTGGCCCGATAAAACGAAATTTTGGTCCAAATAAGCGAATATAATTAGGCTTATGTACATAAGATTTGTTTCAGTTCTACAGGATTCAGTTCTCAGAAAAAGTGGCTGGTCCGATTATCCGGTGGTCCAATTAACCGGATTCGACTGTATATGATATATGTAGTGTCTCCAGTGGTCGGTAGGCATTATATTTACAGAGTTTCTTTATTTCGGACGACTCGTTTGATTATATTAAAACATACGAAAATTTTCAGAATTGTGTAATACAAAAAATTCTTTTCAATTCTCTATGATAATATATAACATTCTTTCCTTCTTTTAAAACAACCATTCGTGATGCATTCCACACTTCCAAAAGACAACTACAACTGAACATATCAGAATGAATCTTAGCAGGTGCACCTTAGTGCCATCTGGCGTTCGACGTCAGTGCCACATATATTTACATGTGGTTATGTAAAGAAATCATGACTATTTTATTATCATTTTTTTTAGAATTTTAGTATATAATCGATGATAAAAGTGTTGTTCTAGAATTCAGTTATATGAACATGCTCAATAAGAGTTAATTTTATTTATTACTTACTTGTACGAAGTAAAGAAATTATTGCAATCACAGAAAATTCCGGTTACCATATTTCAATAAAAATATCCATTTTGACCGACATCGAATGCAATTTAACGATGTTCTTGCGTGACATCTGTACGTAAAGACAGAATAAACGACTCTTTTTTTCCAAACGAATTATAAAACTGATTTAAAATGGATTCAGAAGAGATTTATTTCGTGGCGTCTGTACGTACGTAAATATGTACGTATGTACGTTCGTACATATGTATGTATTTCACACAACTCAAAAACGAGTAGCCTCAGAACGTTGAAATTCTGCATATAGTTGTGCGCCTTGAGCGCCTCCTTTTTTGGCTGCAATCAGCCGCACCAAAAGTATATATATACCAACTCTGTTACTAAGCTCCGTGAGCTCAGTTTTTATTTTTGCTCTTTTATATATTGTTAAATTGTGTATTTTTACTTTAAGAAAGATTGAATTATGTTGTTCTTATGGTCCGGTTAAGATTTCTATGCCTTTATTTAATCTGCATGCAACAGTTGTAGAATTATAATAAAAAATTAAAGTTCTTTAATTGCGGCTAAGCCTAATTTTTTAGCATAGCAGCCGTATTTGTTTACATTTGAAACTTAGCAAAATAGTGACTTTAATTAGTTTCTGCACTACCTGTGTTGTTTTGCTAATTGGGACGAGAAGGACACTTTTAGTTTTGTGCACCGAAAAATCTGCTTTCTTGCCTGCTGCCTGAATTGCTTGTTTCTGCGTAGAAACACTGATTTTAATTGTGAAAATCTTTTTTTAATTGTTTGAACTGCATTTGGCGTTCTATGATTTTCTGTATTTTTAAATTTTTAATGAAGATATTTAGATGTTTTATGTATTTTTGTCTTGCCGCGAAATGAGAACGAGATGATAACGAAATGAGAAATTCGAGGAAATAATTTTAAATAAAATGGAGTAAAAATGCGTATAATTTAATATTCCGCGCAAGGAAGTCATGTGGTGACGGAATCAGATTTTTTTTACATTGTTTTCGTAAAGAAAAACAAGGAAAGATTCAAGCACATTTGTTCCATATTCGCTTTAAGACATTCATTTCAAGTTAAATATAATGAGGTTCATTACGACAGATTACGAAATATTTTGTTGTCTCTTTCTTCTCAAAGAAGCATGAAGAAGACGAAACAATCCTTTAAAGAAAGTACTTTATTGAGCTCAACTAGTTTTTTTCCTTCATAGAGGATTAATTGACATGATTAAAGTATTTTTAATCTTTAATCTGTATCTAATTTAACATTGTAAACAAAATTTTGACTAAAATAAATCGTTTTTTTTTCACTTTGTTCTTTTATAAAATCGCAAGATGTCAGCTATCAAACGGGAAGATGAAAATAACTAACAAATCAAAAGACACGTAGCGGCAATGTGAAAAATAAATGTAAACACCAGAAAAGGTATGCTAAACGAAAGAAGTATGATGTGAGACTACTTAAAGCAAGGACTTGTAGTTAGTTAAATAACTTAAATTCAAATGCTGTTTTTTAACAAAATTAATGAAATCTAATTTTTAAGTAACAGATTACTATCACAGATATTTGCTTCCTTTAAAATGGATGAATGCCAGAAAAACGATAAAATAAAATAATGAGATAAATATAGGAAAGCGAAATCTATAACAAAATCCCCAAAAGTACAGAAATACAAAAGTGTTTTAGAGTTTGCTGAGCGGTGCAACAGAATTCATCTGCATTCTAATACTGTAAGTTTAAATTAAAAAAAACTGGATTATTTCACAGATTAGTCTCAATTTTAAGGACCGATTTATTTCTAAATTTACATCATTTAATTTCAATTTATCAAAACAGCAATTGGTAAATTCTCAGGAAATCCATGTATAAGGTTATTTATTCTAATTATTTCATATGCATTTTCACACTGAGTCATGAAATTTCGAAACTATATAAGTATTCGAAGAATTCCTATCCTGGTATATAACAATTTTGTTTTCCAAAAATATTTTAAATAACTCAAAGCAATCTTCGTACTTTTCATTAGTTCCATGGTTTTTATTAGTTATAGGTATTCCTACATTCGACCTGATCCAGGTGTAATTCATTAATAATATTCAAGCCACACTGTCTAAAAGAGATTTCAAGTAGGCCAGTTTCCCATCATTGCAAACGATTTATTCCGAAGAATCGCGTCTTCATTTAACTCTAAACTTTTAGCTGGGAACGGAAGTCATTATACATTTTTCTTATTTAAATATTTAACTAACGAAAACATTCAATTGAAAATTGCTTTCTCTACATTTATCAGTTCAAGTTGCATCATAATTAGAAGGTATATCATTACTCAAAGGGTCGCTACGCGCTTTGCTAATCTTATCTTTCCAATTAAATTAGAATTTCCTCCTCAAGAGCTACGAACAACAAGAGAACCGTATATAGCACTGATGGCGAACTTATGGGACGCGTGCCACAGTTGGCACGCAGAGCTTCATCAGCCGCCACGCGACTAAAATATTACTTCCTTAATCAATAATCACAATAAAATGATACTATGTATTTAAATAAGTATTTTAGTCTGTTTTTGAAAGTTTCACTTACTTACTTATTGCATAATGCCACTGGCATAGGGCCTAAGCCTAGATATAAGATTTTCATATATTGGCCATAGAAATGATGTACATATTTATTGACCCAATTTATGACGTTTCAGTTGCTTGGGCCAATCATATTACAAGTTACACGACAAAGAATATGCCAAAGGTTGCTAATGCATGCTGTTAATTTTGTCTAAATGAATTCAGATTTATTGCAGACTGCCAGTGAGTTTTAATACTTTCATTGTTAAATAGATTCCAGTTTTCAGATCTAAGCAAATTTGAGGTAACTTATGAAAAATTCTAAATTAAAATCCCAAGTTACAAATATAATGTAAAAACATGCAATTTCATAATGCATCAAAACAAGGAAGTAGGGAAACCAAGTTTATTTACCTGCGTTCAGCCAAAATAAGCCTAATAAAGCCGAAAAGGAGCATATGAAATCTAAAGTTAGACGATTAGCAAAGAGATGTCCGGGATAAAGGTTACTTTTGTCTCCTGCGCGTATTTGAATCTGCAGCCATAAATTGTTGATTCGTGAAAATATAATTGCTTACTACTGGCTAATAATGTTACCTCTTTTTTAGTATATCATCCATTATTATTTAAAGCTTCATTTTCAAATTTTGTGCTTTTCTATACTCCAGGTATTGAACCCTCACAAATGACTCCAACAAAATAGGCAAAATTAAACATTGATATTGGAAGATCATTTCAAGAAACCTCGACAGAATCATTTGGAGATATTGAACACAATAGGAAAGTATTATGCATTATATGCGAGGAAAGTGTTGGGTGCCGCATATTTAGTCTCAGACGGCAGTTTAACACCAACCACAAGATTGTTGCCAAATTTGATGGCGCTGAACGGAAGGTATTTATTAAAGGGTCCATATTCGGATGGTAACGTAAGTTATTAAAAATTTCATGCTTCTAGGAACCGTTGTTTTATCACAGTGAGAGAAACATACACACATTTATGAAGATTCTTCATTATTTAATGTCTTCAAATATAATAGAGGGTTTTAATATTTAGTGGCAACAATTTGAAAAGTGAACCGACATTTATAGTGAACCAACGCAAAATGCCAAAATGAAATTAATAGCCCTTCTGGGCTAACGCCCTTTGGGCTAAAAAATAATGTAGTAGATAAAAAGACACAAGATTGTAGCCGAATTTGATGTAGATGAACGGAAGGAATTCATCGAAGGGAAATTGAGGAACTATAATTATCAGAAAGTTGGGTTTGGCAATTATCTTTCTAAAACAAATCATTTAGCAACGGCAAGCTTTCAAATTTTACGATGCCTAGCAAAACATGGTAAACCACTTTCCGATGGGAATTTAATCAAAGAGGTCATGTTGGCTGGAAGTAATTGCCTTTTTGATGACTTTCCAAATGAGGACAAAATTAAACAACGCATCGCTGAGATGCCACTCATCAGAAATACTATTAAAGATCAAGTCCTGCTAATGGCAAGTGATATTGGTCAGCAGCTCACTACTGACATACAAAAGGCAGCCTGTTACTCAATGTGCTTGGATGTAAGCACAGGTATAAGTAACCATGCATGGCTATCAACAATTTTGCTTTATGCTGTTGCTGATACGTTGAAGAGAAGAGCTGGTTCAATTGACATCTTTGTCCGGAAGAACACAAGGAATAGGTATTTACAATGCTATGATGGAAGATTTTTTGCAGCAAGACATAAGACCAGAAAAAGCAGTTTCAGTTACTAATGATGATGTGCCTTGCATGTTGGAAACAACATCTGATTTCATACAGTCCTTTGTTAAAGAAGCAAATCATCCAGTTATTCACTTTCATTGTCTCATTCACCAAGAAGCTTTTTGTGCCAGTGATAGCTGCAAAATATTAGACAATATTCTTAAAGTTGTCACCCAAACGGTGAATTACATCATGGCTCGAGCTCTTATTTGTCGACAGTTTCAAGTGCTTCTTGATGAGGTTCAAGCACATTATAACACTTTCCTTATGTACAATAATGTCCTATGGTTGAGCGGAGGACGGGTTTAGAGAGATTTGTAAGCTGCTTGGTTGAAATTAGGCCATTTTTGAATGAAAAAGGGCAGGGTTATCCACAGCTCACTGATATGATCTGGCTTAATAACGTTATGGTTTTTTGGAAAAACGCCAGAAATGATGTTTTGCGATAAGAAACGTTTGAAAGAAAACTGAACGTTTTTGAAACAGCTTGCAAGTGGGCAGCTGAAATATTTTCCAAATCTAAAGATGCATCTAGGAAATTCTACACAATTTGCACACAAACCTTCAAGTCATGAAGAAATCTACAAGGAATTTTCGAGCACCGTAGCAGCTGCAAAGGAGGATTTTAATGACAGATTTCTACTGTAGCTTCAGATGGAAACAATCATGTGTTTTCTTACTTCTGCAGCTAAATCTAAGCTCAAAGAACTTTATTTTTCTTGCTTACAATGGTCAGATCTTGAAAATATGGAAATGGAGCTATTGGAATTTCAAGTAAGCTCTACGTGGAAAAGAAAAATCTCTGATCTGCACGCCACATTTGAGAAGATGGAATGTAAAAAGATCACACAGGATAGTACGATGATAGTTATGAAAATGAAATTCGTACAGCGTGGATTTCTTTGCCAAATAATTTTAAATCAATAAAAACACATGGGGGTGCTATTCTTACTTTGTTTAGATCATCTTATACGGGTGAACAGCTGTTTGGAGCTTAGCATTATAACAAATGTGACAGAAGAAACAGACTGACAGATAACCTGAAAGCTGCATGTGTTGCGCTCAAATTAACGAAGTATGAACCAAGGTTTGACGAATTATCAGTATGTATACAACAGCAAAAATCCCATTAAATACGCAAATCCAATCTATTTCCTGTAATAATTTTTTTTCTACCGTTGAAAACTCTCTTCTTGTTTTTTCCCTTTAAGTTTTAAGACAAGTGTGTGTTGTTTTGCTAAGCCAAATCTCCATTTTCAGGTTTAATTGGAGTGTTGGCACTTTGCTATAAATAAGTGGGTTTTGATTAAATTTTGGGCACGCGGCCCCAAAAAGGTTCGCCAACACTAGTATATAGAGTAGAAACATTATGTAGAGTAAAAAAGGAAATGACAACTTAATATCCATACTTAGATCAAAGCTAATCTAAAATAAAATAGACTAAGATATATGTAATAATATTTTACTATCATAGGGAGTAGAAGTTATATATTTTGCAATATTTTATTTATGCCCAAGAGACATGGTCACTTATTTCAGACTTTTCCCTCAATTATGTGTTTAGAAATCTGTAAACAGAAAGAAATAATGAGAAAAATTTACTCATTAGCATTTTTATGTATGCATTTATTTTCATAAATGCATTATTATTGTGTTAACTGACACGTTTGTCTAGGATTTATGCTCAGCATTAATTCCTTTAATTACCTCCCGCCAACTTGTATACGCAGGTAAAGAAGTTAATGTTTTAGGTTCAAAAATTCGAAACTGAGTTTTCAGTGATTAAGCACGAATTAGAGTCAAAACAAAAAGTATATACTATTTTTAAAATTATGTCTCTCTATATGCAAGACTGTATATGTGTGACTGCCTTTTCTTGTATGCTAACTCTTATATGCAACTTTTATTTAAAATACTACTTTTAGAATCTTTTCTTTAAAATAATAGTTTTAGAATAGTTTCAGTTTCAATAAAAAATTCTGTTTTTCCTTAAATAGAGAAAACGTAAATTGTTGTTATCTCTATTTAAAGGAAAACAAGATTCTTTTTATTTTTTTGCATTCAATTATAATACTGTGGTTTTTAGCCCAAAGGGGCTTTGTCCCTGAAGGACTATTATTTTCGTTTTGCGTCGGAAACATTAAAAGTGTAAATCACTTTTCAAACTGAGGCCACAAAATATTACAACCCAGTATTATATTTAAAGGAATTAAATAATGAAGAATCTGCATAAATATATATATATTTCTACAAATGTAATAAAACAATGGCACATACAGATATCCAATTTTGAAAAACGTAACGTTTCCACCCAAATATGCGCATCTGGAAGCCCGAATTTGGAATCTGTTTTATTATCTATTTCATATTTTGTAAAACTTTAACGAATTTTTGATGAACACACTCAAACGATTTAAAAGCAAGCAATAGCAACACTCTAGGGGGGGAAACGTTTTTATCTAAAGCTCGCGGAACTGTGTATCAGAAATTCTAAAGATGTACTCATTTTAAAATTATTTCGCGATTTTGCTGTTAAATTTAATTTTATGGTTTAAATGCGAAGAACATGATATTTAATAAATAAAGGTAACACACAAAACCTCAAAAAACGCCCCTTTGAATGTAATTTAAAATCTGAAACCTTTCAGATTTTTTTTAAAAATTTTTACATTCATATTTGTACATTTAAAATATTTTCATTTTATGTGCTCAAATAAAGATATGACTGCATTTACGTTAAAATCGGACAACCGGGAGTGTAATTTTACATAAACTCCATAAGAATCTATAATGGTCAACCGAAAATGATATTTATTTAAGCCCGTAGCAGGTTGTAATGACAAATTATTAAAATACAATCCAAAACTTCTTTAACTTTAGTGTTTAAACATTTCAGGTTTCCGTTTAATCTGAAAAACCGGAAGTGCTACTTTATTGAAACTCTGAACAAACTTTTGTAAAGAATTATATATAATGAGATGATCAAAATTCCCAAATTTTGCATTTAAAATAGATATGTGATTGAGTACAACATATTTTACTGATAAATACTGAATGTATTCTTGGAATTGTGCCAAATGAAACTATATTACTACGTGCGCATGTTATGGATGAAATGCGTTAAGTTTCTATTTTCAATATTGAGCCCGTTTCAATTTTCTATTGACGCACTTTTCAAATAAAATAATGCTGCCCATTGTTATTCCTATGTATTATTTTTAAGAATATAATGCAGCAAATTTAAATTATATAGTGAATATAAAGAAGGATGGCAGTAATTAACACTCTGTTGTTTATTCTAAATATTTTTTTCATTTTGTTGTTGAATTCTATGTGGCGTAAGTGCAATATAAAGTGAAATCAGTCGGAAATTCTAATGATATGCTGCTTTTAAAAATTTTGTGAGTGTTAGGTCATTGATCTCTGAAACGGTAGTTTCAAAACAAATCATGAGAAGGAATGTGTACACTAACACATATAGTTATCATTTTCCATTGAATGGGAGAATATAATAAAAAATGGCATAGTGGTTCTACACTGTTGGCCACCCAAATTGCAACACCAAGAAAGAGAAGAGATAGCAGAATAAAATTTATTTAGTAGATAACATGTAGGCTAAATATCAAATAATTAAATTTATTGTTTTCGGTGAAGTGTGGTTCCTTCTAGAATTAGTAGCCAGAGTTGCAGCCATTGTTGGAGATCATCGCTGCCACACGCCTCGGCATTGAATCAAAGAGACTTTGGATGTGTCCTTGGGGTTTCGTTGTTTGGTTTCGTTCAACATGATTACCGATTTCTCTGAATGATAATCCACTACCCTTCCTCTGTTGAACTCGGATGCTTGATCGAACTATGATCGCTGTTTACTACGAGCCATTATGGATCGTTTTTGAAAAAGCACAAGAAAAACACAAATGCCGAACTTGAAATCGTCGAAAACTCCAAGCCTTAAATAGCGCTTTGAAGTGGCGCCACAGACGCGCGTTTTGTGCGTCTACGCGGAAATTCTAATCATTTGCATATCTCATCTCTTCTAATGCATGTTGTAAATTTCATGTTATTTGCATTCTTCCTTCAGGGTGTTGCATTTACGGTGGCCAGCAGTGTAATTAAAATTGAGCCATAAAGTTGACAAATAAACTAGATTATCATTACAAATGATAAACCGGAAGTTAAATGGTTACATAAAATTAGTTGCTATCCCATGTTACGACATGTAATTAACCTGGATATATAAGATTTATTTTTATTTGTTATACCTTATCTTTAAAAAATCCCATAAACGAAAGGACTTGGTGTAATATTTAAGCTATACGGAGTTCATTGTCTCTAAATTTTGTGATATTACTATAGAAATATATTACTGTTACATTTCATACAGGGAGTTAAGTACATCTGCAGTGTGGGGGGGTGGCGTTGGACTTGCAACAGCCACTGAGCGCCTAAAGGGAGTCTACTTGCTATTTTCAGATGCACTGACACTTGATGGGCACTGTATATTCTTCTCAAACATAGGCACAATAACTTTCAGTTGTTGATACAATCTATAAATGGGCTCCTTTTGAACCAAAGTATCTAAGAAAAACTGTTATGTTCCGATCATTTTTCAAAAACCATTACAAATTTCTCTCTCTGTTCAACATTCATCCAGACGTTATTCGTCATCTCGCTAACGGATGTTTCGAAGAAAATTAGAGCCCATTTGCTGATTTCTTATAATTGATTTTCTTTGAAGAAAAGCCATCTAATAAGCGTATTTAGCATTCAATATAAAATATTTAATTTTTTATGGGTTTATTGAATGCTATAATATTTCATGCATCACTCTACATGTGTTTAAGAAAACAGACAAGATTACCCTGAACGTTTACAAGAATGAAACATGAAGATGCCTGTTTATACTTCAACGTGCCTCGTATATTTTGTGCAATTCGTTTCTACCTGCTCGACAGATGTTTTAACTAATGTATTCAGTGTTAAATGCCATTCAATGAAACTTCTTTCTTAAAAAA
>KK119583.1:63838-95420 GCA_000611955.2 Stegodyphus mimosarum
ACTTAGAATTACTTTGTTTATATTGTTTGCGCGCGTACGGATTTGTAATGGACTGAATGCACAAGTCGTTAAAAAGTTAATAAAATTTATTCTTTTCACAAGAAATAAAACCAATTGCTGAAATATTTCCTCAGAGATATTTGTACAATATCACAGTATCTCAGACATTAAACAGAACTCAATTCAGAATAGAGAAACTAATTCTATCTCACAGCGAATTCTCTGCAATCAATAACAGCATTAGTAAAGAACATAACTTAAAACAACAACAACTGAGCTGAGGTGTTTTAATTCGGCTTTTATAAGCTTTTTAATTATTCACGAAAACATTCTGGTAAAATCTATAAATATTTCGATTTCTCTGGATGGCAACAGCAATTACGAGATATTTATTTATTAAATATTAAATGCAAGCGCTCTTGTATTTTTACTTTTCCGACTTAGCTTTCTCTTCAAAAATTGTCTGCGTTGCAAGGGAAAATAAAACAACTTTAATTACAATTCTAAATAAGCAGCTAAATAAATACGAAATCAGTAACAGTATTTAATAGGTTTATACAATGTGTCTTTAATGATTTCTTAGTCATCCAGTTATTTTTTGTTACCTGGAAATGGATAAAAATAATAAAACACTATGTACCCAGGAAAGTCGGAATGTCATCTAAAATATTCTAATAGAAAAATAATATAAACTACTTAAGAAACAATTTATAAGATCTGAAAGCGTTTATAATAACTTTGATATAGCTTCACAAAATGTCCTTAACTTTTATTACACAGCATGTAAATAACAGTGATTCTAATGAGATCTTCGATAATCGAATGCTGAATGCGATACACGCTAAAAAAAAAACTCTATTTTGAAACACGCATAAATCATGGCCCGTGAGAACTTCAAGATAAAAAAGAGGAATTCCCTGAGGGTACCTTTAAAAATAAGAAAAGTTCTGATAAAATGAAATAGATTTCTTGACTGCGCAATTTAAAAGATGTCTCCCTCATGAGACCACAAAAAAGTTTGTCTTTTTTCTTTCACTTTTTTTATGCTTTCTGTTTTTTTTTAAACATTAGTGCTTGAAAAGTCAGAAAATGACTAACTCTTAGTACTTTCAGATATTAGACATAAGAAGGGTTATATTTCAGGAAAGTTTCCGCATGAGTATGTCTTGAAGAAGAAAAAAATGAATTCACGACTGTCGTTATCAGCCCAAGTATTCGACTCTGACTACGAATTTTAATATGCAACGTTTTCTGTTCTAATACTTTTTCTAGCAAATAACTATGAATTTATTTTCTGTACTGAGAAAAGGATTATTTTCTCAGTCGTTTTTCTTTTACTTTCAAACTGTGAACTTTTAGACATATTTTCGGTCAATGAAAATTATATTCCAGTTTTTATTTTTCATAGATATAATTTAGAGGCTTAATTCTTATATTGCATCAAATGCTATTTACCAGGAACTCTCGGAAACCATATTGCAAACCATTGTATTTTAATTTCATTCCTCAAGTTCAAGAACCGAATACACAGGGTAATTCACTACCAGACCGACAAACTTGCAGAGTGTGTAGGGAGTATAGAGATGACTCGGATTCACATAGGAGTGCAGGGTCGCAAATGCCGTAGTTATGAACTATGGCGCAAAGAACCAGAGAAAAAGAACAGAAACAGCAACACATTAATGGAACAGAAAATATTTTATTGAAAGTTTTTGCTACAACAGGTGTTCGAAATTACGACCAGAAGTTGTCTGCCAGGCCTGACAGAGGAGCTGCATCGAATTCCTTACGTTCTGAAAGATTCCTGGCATGTCACGTATCCTTCTGGCAGCTAGAGGTATTCGAGTGACGAGGTCTTCAAATGAAGGGACGGGCATCTCGTACACCAAACTCTTCATGTGATCCCCGAAGAAGTCCATGTTTGATAAGTCCGGTGATCTGGCAGGCCAAAGAACCCGGCCACCAAGACCTACCCACTGCTGTCCTCGTCGAGGTGTCCGTTAATGTCAATTGCCTAATGTGGAGGAAACCCGTCATGCTGGTACCACATAGACCTGCACTGGACCTATCTTGCATGGATTTCTTCTTCTGGGTCACATGAAGAGTTAGGTGTACAAGACCTCGTCGCTCGAATATCTGTAGCTGTCAGGAGGATACGTGGCATGTTAGGAATCTTCCAGAACGTAAGGAATTCCATGCCGCGCCCCTGTCAGGCCTGCCAGACAGCTTCTGGTCGTAATTTCGAACTCCTATTGTAGTACAACCTTTCGATAAATATTTCCTGCCCCATTAATGTGTTGCTGTTTCTGTTCTTTTTCTCTGCTTCTCTTTGCCATTGCTCGCAACTACGGCATTTGGAGCCCTGCATTCCTATGTGATTCCGAGCATCTCTTACACACCATGCAAGTTTGTCGGTCTGGCAGCAAATCACCCTGTATGCACACTTTCCCCTCGTGGGTCGACGTAGAGAACTCTGCGAAGCTACTGGCTAGGATCCGTACCTAGGCAGTCTCGACAACGGGGAGTATACAAATTATGAATCTAGTGGTTCTGGGGACTCCGGAAAGGTCACCTATTGGCCGGCCCAGAGTCCGGCAAGTCTTAGAGCGGAGCGGTTCTAGTAGCCCGGGCGTGACGCCCCGGGTACGCTGGGTAATGGCCCTCTGCGACGGGCAGCCCTAGCGACTGGCAGGTAGCATCTAGCGACCAGGGTCGCCGTATGGCGATTAGTGTCAGTCTTTTCCAAGGTGCGGCGAAGAGGTTGGAATAACCGGAACTGTAAGGCGGTTGGTTTGGCCATGTAGTGCCGGCATATAGAGCAAGCCGGAGCACGTACCGAGAACTATTATGTACACTTAAATTCGTTGAACTTTCCCTAAGACGGCCATCCACGTCTACAAAGGTTTTGGTCATATGTGAAGATGTTTACCTTGACAGGCAGTCTATACAATTCGATGAAGTCGATATGCAATGTAGTATGTTTTCTGCACAAATTTCTTGCTTGATAGTAATTCGCTACCCAGTGAGCTTTGCTTTAAAGTTGCTCTGAGCTACGAAGTCATTCAGATAGAATGCATCTTCTTAACATCTTTTCTATGTGATAGTGGACCTTCATCTCATCAACAAACAACCGTAAAATTGGTGGAAATAAAAAAACGCTTTTAATTACTAGTATTAAGGACTTGTAACACAGAATCTTTCATAGTTTTATCCTTGTAGATTGTAAGGCAGATATTCAATGCTACTTCATTATTTTTCTTCATTAAATCGCTCACAGCAAAGCAATTAGTCATTAATTATTCTGATTTCCAAGAGCAGTTTCACTGCCTAGAAAATCGTCAGTCACTTTGTTTTTCGTTGTGCTTTCTGACACTACTCATTATGCAGGTACTGACATCTGCTCCATTCGTGTTGCCAAAACCGTTTTCGCTGTGAAGATAGACTGGTGCAAGTGCCGCAGATTTCGCGATAAATTTGTTCGGAAATACACTGGCGTGCAAAACGTAAGCAACAATGTAAAAATTTAGCAGATAGCCATGAAATTGCAGAAAAGGAGGTCTGAAGATCAGTACAATGAACACGTAAGTCAGTAGAAATGTCATGCGCATGCAAATATCAGGAACGAAACGTCAGAGGCGACGTGAGCGTACACAAAACGCGTCATGTTGGCTCGCGCAGCTCAACAGTAGAATAAAAGGAAGGATGGACATATTCGCTGCAAGTGCCAGTGAAATATATGGCTAGAAAAAATGACTTGGACGACTTCACACGTGGACGAATGATGGAGGAGGGGCGTACTGTCACCAGCGTAGCTGCAGAGTTCGAAGTCAGCAAAAGTCTCGTTTCGCGCTCTTGGAAAGCGTTCCAAATCACAGGTATAGCTATCAGAAAGGTTGATGGTGGCAGCCAGAGGACGACATCTGCAGGGGATGAATGATATAACGTCCTGCAGCTAAAAGAGGCCGACAGCAGTCAGCAAGTGCCATTGTTCAGACTCTCTGTACAGCAACGGGGCGACAAGTGTCGTGGTTTACTGTGGCCAGACGCCTTCACAAAGGGGGCCTATTCGCCTGCCGTTCTGAAAGCTGCCTCCCGTTGAAAGTTGACCACCGTTTACAGTGGTGTAGAGAGCACAAAAACTGAACAGCTGATCAATAGAGTCATGTCCTCTTTACGGATGAGAGTCGGTTCAGTACCAGAAGCGATTCTCAACGCGTTTTGATTTGGAGGGAGGTCGGGACCCGGTTTTATCCCACTAACATCAAGGAAAAACACCGAAACGGTAGTCCTGGAGTTCTTGTCTGAGGAGGCATTATGCTGAACGGGCGAACTGAGCTCTACGTTTTCGGCGGGGCGTATGTAACCGGGGATCGCTATTGCGAGGAGGTAATCCTGCCCATGTGCGTCTGTTCCAAAGTGCCATTGGCTCAGACTTAATTTTTATGAGTAACAAAGCGCGGCCACATCGTACTCTTGCTGTTGAGGAGCTACTGAAAAGTGAAGATATCACTCGAAGGGATTGGCGAGCGTACTCCCCAGATTTAAATCCCATCGAACATGTGTGGGATGCTTTGGGGAGACGCATTGCAGCACGCTTACATCCTCCGAAGAACACCTAACAACTCAAATAGATGTTGATTGAGGAATGGACATTCCTACCGCAAGAAATGTTGCACCAGCTGGTTCTGAGTATGCGGAGACGGTGCGAAGCAACTATTGTAGTGAGGGGAGGACATATCCCATATTAGGGAACATCTACTTGTTGTTTTTCGTCTTGGATAGACAATCATGAGTTACGATACTATGCGTTCAATAAAGCTTGTTTTTGTTTGATTCCATACCGTATGCATTGTATTACGTTTTCAGCTCCGATGCTTTCGTCATTCTTTACGTACATAATACTCTCCTTCATTTCTGAATTTCATGTCTCTCAGTTGATTTCTCGTGGAGTTATGGCAAAAAACCCTGCTGTTGCTTACATTTTGCACACCAGTTTATATTGCGTCATCTAATCGGGGTTTCACACAAAACTGGCAATCAGTGATAGTGAATATCGCTTCACTTTAATGGATTTATTTTATTGCAAGCTTTCCGAGATTTTTAAAGAAGTATACTGAAGACGCAAAGTAGGTCAATGTATTAATGCCTTTATATTGATAAATTAAAAAAATTACTTATTAATCTAAAAATGTAGTAAGAATATATAAATGAATAAAAAAGAATTAACGACCTGCAAAATTTTTTAACGTTCTAAGAAAATAAGAGTTATAAATACATAAAACGTTATCATTCGGTGAGGCATAAATAAAAGACGAGTGAAATTTACAATGCAAATTTGGTTTATTTGTCAAAATCATTCTCTAACTTACATAAATTTTTATATACTGGCAATCCTTTACGAGGCAAAATGTTACGGTTGGAAACTTTAAGTCATGTCTTCAAACTTAAGAAATTTGATGTATACACCACATGAGTTCCTTGTATCATGCACATTTTTTTGCCTTTCATACTTATTTCCTCGAATTTTATTAGAGATATATTTCTCATTCAATTAATTTAGTTCTCACTTCGCGACAAAACAAAAATACATAAAAACCTCAAAATATCTTTACTAGAAATTGAAAAGTATAGAAAAACACAAAACATCAAATACAGTTAAAACAATTAATAAACAATTTTTACAATTCAAGTTTACTTTTGGTCCTACTCACCAAATACCACTGAAGATGCAGAAAGTGGTTTAATTCACTATTCTGCCAAGTTTGAAATATAAACATATATGGCTGCTATGGTAAAAGAAATTAAGCTTAGCCGCAGTTAAACAACTTTTAAATTATTGGTAATTCTACATCATTTGCACGCAAATTAACTAAACGCATAGAAACCTTAACCGGAAGATAAAAACAACATAATTCAATCATTGGTATGCAAAAAATTTACAATTTGCCAACATATAAGAATTAAAAAAACTGAGCTCACTGAGACGAGTAACAGAGTGTATATATATATATATACACACACACATATACATATATATATATATATATATATATGATATTTTTTTAGAAATTGCAACCAAACAACCGATTGCAACCACAGAGGAAGGTGCCCAGCTACATGTTATAAAAGTTCCTATTTACAAAATCAAACGTTCTGAGGCTGCTCGTTTTTGAATTATGCGTGACACATACATACATATGTACAGGCATCTTGAAAAAAATCTCTTCTGTATCCATTTTAAATCAGTATTATAATTCGATTGGGAAAAAAGACTCCTTTATTCTGTCCTTATGTACAGATGTCACGCAAAAACAACGTTAAATTGTATTCGATACCGGTCAAAATGGGTACTTTCGTTGAAATATGACGCCCGTAAATTTACGCGATTACAATACTTCCTTTACTTCATATAAGGAAGTAAAAACAATCTAAAGCTTCTACATGTCTTCGAGTACTAACATTTTAATCTAAGGTAAAAGATATTTACGATTAACCAAATTTTTAACGGAAAACGAGCTATCAGTCTGGAAATGGGATTTTGCGTGAAAAAATTATAAAGGCGTCATTTTTCTACGCATACGAGCCTGTTGCAATTTGGCAAAAAATAAGATATTTATCTTTCAAATTAAATCTGTCTGTTGTGGATTAACAGATTAAGCTAGCTAAAAAGAACTGATGGGAGGATTATTCGTTTTTGACTTTTTATCGGATTGATTTAAATAGTAGTAATTTAATAGTTATAATAATAATACTAAATAACATATTTAATTTGTGATTGAATTTAATTTATTCAGCATTTACATAGAATAACGTTATGTAATCTTTATGATTGATTTCATATTTTGTAAAACTTTAATGGATTTGTGATTAATAATCTCAAAGGTTTGAAAGCGAACAATGGCAACACTTTACAGAATAAAACACTTTCATTCTCAGCGCGCGAGACTATCAGAAATTTTAAGATATGTTGTTTTAAAATACTTTGTGGTTTTGCAGTTGAATTGAATTTTATGTGGCCTAAGTGCGAAGATCATGATATTTAATAAATGAAGTTAACTCACAAAACTTTCGTAATAAAGAGACAATAAAATTTTTTTTTGTCCATCTTACTAAAAAAAACTGAATATTATGCGGAACTATGACGTAAGTGCGAGGAAGACGATGCTTAATAACAAAGTTAAAGATAAAAGAACAGGTTAGCATCACTGATCCAATGACATACATAAACGTTACGTTTTGAATAGTCAATACTGTAGTTGAATAGTTTATTTTCTTTGTTACGTAAATGTACAATTCTCCAGTAGCTTCAATTTAACATATGCAGCTGAAAGAATAAGGTAGGATATCGTTTCAAGACATTTAAGATTGCCTCTTTGGAAAGCTTAACTTATATACAATTTGTTGTGTTTTAAATTTTTTACTGTGAAATATATATGTGTGTGTGTGTGTGTGTGTATAAAGTTTGTGCATTGCTGAGAAAATTTCCGATAAGTTGCTTTATCTCCTTTTACTTTAAATTAAATTTGCTGTGACTTTTCGTAAGCTTAGGTACATTTTTCCTACACTTAAATTCCTATTTCAAATATAAGAGTAAATTGGCTATAAAATGTAATGGATATATTTTAATTAATAATAAAACCTGTTCCAATTTTTTAAACTGCGATTTAGTATTTCTTTCCTTGTTAGACAAGTACCTGTCTGTATTTTTCCTTTAAACTACATAAAAAGGGAACCGAAGACTACGTTAAATCCTTATAACCAAATTCCTTCATTCTTTTTTTACCTAATATGTACTTCGAAAGAAACATCTGCTCCCTCTTTAAAGTGCAAGATTTTCCGTTGACATGATTGATAGATGCAACCGAATCCTGCCTTAAATCATATGTTATTCTTAAAGTACATGAGACAAGTAAAATGCTTTGCCTGTCTAGTTTTAACTTAGAAGTTTTAATGTTACGTTATTCATAACACCTATAAATGAAGAAGAATATGAACTATGCTTATTCACTCATATCACCCAAATTGTGTAGTTGAGCATATAAAAGTATATTAGTGGAGTTTTTGCTCATCAGTACGCCTTTATTAATGTGTATATCGATGAACAGAGATCAATCGTGTCTTATAAAACATATTCGACAGATACTTCAAGTCAAATTTATGGAAAAGATTTTTTTCATGCAACGCAGTAAAGTGAATTTTAATTAAGAAGTTGATTTGAATATTTTTAAGAAACTAATCTGACAAAATTCATGGAATGTAAGGTGGATTTTTATATGCCTTCGATAGAATTCCATTCGATTAGAATCGTAGTATATGTTTTCTTGTTACATTTTCTCTCCTTAAAATTAAATACACATTTTGAATACATTAAATAGTGCACCTTTACAAATTTCTTTATCGACGTAAAATAAAGTTAGAATGTAGACCTTAAATTTAACTGTTGTGTGTTTAAATATTTATTTAAAACGCAAACAATTTTTCATTAAAAACACAATATTAATTGTAGGCGAAATGTCAGTTACCTTCAAAACCAAAGGACAAATAAATGAAAATTTCTCTTCAAAGAGGCTGAAACATTATAGCATTTGAAAGTGAAAATCTATGACTGACAAGTTACGGATTTTAGCAGCTGTAATTCTTCTATATACTTACAATAACAATCTAATAAAGACGCAAAGACTTTAATTATTTTCGTTAAATAATTTTTATCAAAATCCTGAATAATTAACATTTCTTGCAGAGCTTCTAAAACACTACATGTTGACTCGATACTACATAGTAAATATATCTTTAAGTATTTCTGTTTCGCAGACTCTATTTAAATTATTTTAGTATTCGATGCTTTAGCATGGGTAGGTAGAAGATTAATCAAAATTAAACTCCTAGAAAAAACTTGTCAAATAAACTAAATGCTAAATAAACTAAGAATTAGCAGCACAATTTGGTGTAACGTGAATGAACTTTCTGGACTGTAATAGCAATGACCAAATTTAGTTCTTCAGTTATGAATAAGCAAACATTTGAACGTGATTCTGCATTTCTTATCTCAGCGCAAAAGTTTGTAAGTTGTCATAGTAGATATAATAAAAGAAGATAAAGAAAAAAATCTGATGTGTACACCACATGACTTCCTTGTACGGAATATTAAATTATATGCAAATTTCCAGCATTTCAGTTAAACATTTTGAATCAACAGTTAACGAATTTTGAATTAAATCTACTTCGTTGATAGCGCATAAACCACAATAGAATAAATGCACCCTTTAAAACTTAACTACATTTATTTACCATCATCACACTCCGGCGCCAGGTTCATGTAGGTTTTATAACTCGGAGTGAGCAAAATTTATAGCATCATGAAGAATTACCACAAGTTCTGTTCAAATACTATAATAAATCTAAAACTATGTATAAAAGAAATTAAACAAGAAAAAAAGAAACAGTTTTTCACACACGATTCAGCGCAGCTTACCTAATGCACTTGCGCTGCTAATTAATTCAGTTCTCACTTCCCGGTAAGGCCAAAATGACATAAAAATTCAAAATATTTTCAGTAAAAATTAAAAGATATAGAAAAGCATGTAGTTAAAACAATTAAAAAACCAATTTTTACAGTAGCAAACAATTAAAAAACCAATTTTTCAATTTGTACAAACCAGATAATAACTTAAATGATAATTTCAGAATAAATCAAGCATAATTTAATTCGCAATAATAAAGGAAGGCGTTACTTTGTTGTTGCAAAGCTTAGTTTCTCAAGATTGGCAATAAATTCACGGTTCTGCTAAGCTTCAAATGTAAACAAATATTGCCTCTATCATAACCAAAAATTAGACTTAGCCACACTTCAAAAACTTTTAAACTGTTGATAATTCCCCAATTATTGCATGCAGGTTAACTAAGGGAATACAAAATCTTAACCGATAGACAAGAACAACATAATTCGATCATTTTTAAAGTAAAAAACGCACAATTTACAAATTTATAAGAATAAGAAAACTGAGCTCATTGAAACGAGTAATACAGTGCATATATAGGTACATATATTTATATACGCTTAGTGCGGCCGATTGCAACCAAAATGCGAGGTGCACATCTACATGCTATAGCAGCCCTATATACAAAATGTCAGCGTTCTGAGGCTACTCTTGTTTGAGTTATGCGAGATACATACATACATACGCACAGACGCCACGATAAAATCTCTTTAGAATCCATTCTAAATAAATTTTATAATTTTTGGGGGGTAAAAAGAGTCCTTTATTCTGTTCTTATGTACGAATGTCACGCAAAAACTTTGTTAAATTGCATTCGATAGCTGTCAAAACTGATATTTTCGTTGAAATATGGTACCCGAAATTTTTCGCAATTGCAATACTTCCTTTTTACTTCGTGCAAGCAATTAAAAATATGAAAATCCAAAAGCTTTCAGATTTTACATTACGCCCAAAGGGGCGTTTTTTAACGTTTTCCGTGTTACCTTTATTTATTTTCATATTCTTCACACTTAAAATTCAATTCAACAGCAATATCGCAAAATAAGTTAAAATGAGCATATTTTTAGAATTTCGGATACACATTCTCGCGCGCTGGAGATCAAAAAGTTTTTTCTTCGTACAGTGTTGCCAATGCTCGCTTGAAGTCGTTGAATTTCTTAATAAAAAAATCGTTAAAGTGCTACAAAATATGAAATCGATAATGAAACAAATTCCAAATTTAAATTTGGGCTTCCAGATGCCCATATTCAGGTGAAAACGTCGTTATTCAAAATTTCATTGCTGTAGGTATCGTTGTTTTCTTACAATGCGAGAAACATATATATATTTACGCAGATTCTTCATTATTTAATTTCTTTAAATGTAACAAAGGGCGATAATATTTGGTGGCAACAGTTTGAAAAGTGGCACGGACATTTGCAGTGAATCGATGCAAAATTCCAAAACGGAATTAATAGTCCTACTGTGCTAACGCTCCTTTGGACTAAAAAATATTGCTCTTGATTTAAAACTACAGGAACGGAAGAGAGAACTACAGGCTATAAATTAAATTATCACTTTTGAGCAAAAATAAGAACTAGTTGTAGTCGAAAAATGCTCACATAAAATGCATTAAAGAAATTCTACCTATGGAAAATCACAGGCATTGTTTTAACGCTGTGATATCGCAAGTTGCGTTAAAATGGGGGTAGGATTGTTATTTGCTGTCGCTAATTTTTAGATAATTAACATACCTTATAGTTTTCAGTTGTTAAGATTAAAAAAAAAACTTAAATATAGAAAATGAAATCAACTAAAATTTTCATACTGAAGGGGACATAGTAAGAATTTTAAATTGTGTTAACCAATTTGACTGTAAACTTGTCAGGACTGAGTGTTCTGTGCATGTTCTTGGCAAACATCTTAAAGTAACTCCTTAAAGTCCTTAAGTCCTGATCTGGAACAGGGAGCTGAAATAAGCTATGTTCTGGTGTAGATACTGTGTTGAAGTAGTATAATAACTGCACTTGAAAGGGATTTAAAATCCTCTTTTATTAAATCAATATTATTTACAAATCACTTCCCAATTCGGGAGGGATACAGAAAGTAAAAGACCACACTTGGGTCTAAATGAACAATCAGATAAATTTAAACTAAAGCTAAATAGAAATTTGATTAATCTGTGCTCACAGAGCTAATCGCGGAGTTGGCCTCTAACTAAATGGTGCGTAGCAAGAATTACTAATGCTAGCGCACTTGAATTTATTTCAATAAGCAATCACATAGTAAGCACTATGGCTTAGAATTTATCTGCTAGCTGGTCAGGCGAGCGTCGAACAGAATGACCGTGATCTGAGACTAAAAGCTCTCTCACACTGAGAGGTTTCTACCTCTGGTTTAAATAGTACTTGGCTCTACTTTAAATTAGCATAAGCTGAAAACGCGCGCTTCTTCTGACGGGAAGTTGAAACTGAGAACAGATAGAAAGATTTAAATTAAAATAAAACTTTGTTAGTTTAACTAAAACCTTACAAACTTAGTAGTGTAAAAATTTTCATTAGTCTACAGGCTTATTAATGAACATCCAATGCAAATTTCTAGGCTTGACTTGGGCAATAATTTTTTCTCTTTACAACAAAACACGTTATACAACATAACATTTGGTTTTTCAAGTTAATTACTGAAAAAAGTATCATTTTGACTCAAAATTGATATTGTTACTGATTTTGTAATGTAATGTAATGTAATGTAATGTAAAGGGCGAAGTCCTCAGCCCCCCTAGCCGAATAAACGGCCTTATGGCTAAAAGAGGACAGGCCCATCTAACACAAACAAAAACAAAAACAAAAACACTGGTGATATATCCCTATTCCAAAATATTTTAAAATCTGTGTTCTCTATCCATGTTAAAAGTCAAACAAATTAAAATATTAAACTTTTAAAATTCAGTTAAAGAGTATCCTGTCTCTATTAAACTCTTTAATTTACATTTTAAAGACTAATTTAAATATATCAATTTCTAGATAAAATACCTTAAAATGTGAAGAAGTGGAAAGAAGAACTTAATTCCATTAAGTGTTTTATGTCTCTATTAATCATTTTGATTAGATTGCCAATAATTATTAAATCCAAATTTAGTAGTATTTTAAGCAGTCCCTAATCAATTAAGTCACAACTGTGTAATTACAGTAAGAGCATGTCACAGGTACATTGTACAATATCTTATGTTTTACAACAGCAAGTATTTCATCATATAATGCAAAGTATAACATAATTTACACAATTAGTATAATGGATCACATACAGCCATTGGTTTCATAGCAAAATCTCATTATATAGTACAAAATATACCGCAAATAAATACAATTGGTATAATATATCACATACAGCGTCCAATATCATACAATATTCATTTACTCTTTATAAACATTTACCTGAGTTCACAGGATATCTCTCTCCTCACTAAAATTTATAAGGCCTTAGGGAGTTATTCTGAGCGCTAAATTCTCAAATCCATGAGGAACAACAATTTACAATAAGATTACAAAATAATACAAAGCAATTACAAAACTCAAATTCATTAGAATTTTTTAATAAAATACTTCCACAATAGTATCCTCTATATTACATAAAAGCTCTTAAACTCCAAAAATATTATCACTTTAAGTTAATATAATAAAACTAAAATGTTCATAACCATCCTTAATTCCCAGTAATTTCCATTCAATACCCTATCAACTCTCAATTCCAATAATTGATTTATTGCTGTTGATGATACTCAATATATCCTTGGCAAACTGTTTAAATTTGGAGTTTTTAATTCTAAGTTCATCTTATTTTGTATTTGTTTAACGTATTTTAGTACAACTGTAATTAAATAGTTCTTTTCCCCGTGCAACGATGCTAGAAAAGTAAAAATACAAGAGCGCGTGCATTTAACATTTAGTAAACAGATATCTCGTAATTGCATTTGCTATCCAGAAAACTCGAGACAATAAATTTTACCAGAAAATTCCCGTGATGATTAAAAAGCTTATAAAAGCTATATTAAAACACCTCAGCTCAGTTGAAGTTGTTTTATGAAAACTGTTGTTTACTTAGTGTTGTTATTCATTATAGAGAATTCGCTGTGAGATGAGATTAACTTTCTCTCTATTTTGAATTGAGTTGTACTCAACGTTTCAGTAGTTTTAAATATAACTACTGTGAGATACTGTGATGTTGTACGAATATCTCTGAGGAAATATTTCAGCATTTTGTTTTATTCTTGCGAAACGAATAAATTTCATTAACTTTTTAACGACTTGTGCGTTAAATCCATTACATACACGTACGCACGCAATAATTTTTGGTGTCAGAAGTGGGATCTGAATGCCAATTACAAGAGCGATGGAAGAACAATTAAGAAAATTACGGCAGTTTTTGCTGCATTTAAAGAAGAAACTGAAGCTGGCCAAGACTCCGTTACAGAGGACATGAGAGCGGGTCAAGAATTCTTTAAAGATGAGATGAAAGCTGTTTAATAAAAGGTGGAAACTGGTCAAGTTTCAGTTAAAGAATAGATGAAAGCCATACAAGAAAAGATTGAAGTAGGTTAAAAACAAATGAAACAAGAAATTAGCAGCATAATCGGAAACAAATGCGAGGCTGACGCGATTGAAAATAAAGTTAGACAAATTGAAGAAAAAGTTTCTTCTGTTAAAGAACAAATAAAAGAGAGAGTTCCGGCCGAGGAACAACATATCGATTGCGAAGTCTCCTCTCTTAAAGAACGAATAGAACAGAGAGTTTCTGTTGTGGAACAACAAAGGTAGAGTTTCTGCCGTCCAACAACAAATTGATAACAAGGAAGGAAGCTGATACTTTAATGAAATTCGTAGCGACGGCAGGAAGCAACTGTGACGGTTTTAAATTTTTACCCATGCCATCTCGTCCCTCACTGAAGTTATCCACATATGATGGGAAGACCTCTTGGCAAGTATATAAAACACAATTTTAAATAGTGGCGGAAGCAAATGGATGTGATTCCCAAACTAAAGCAGCAGATATTCTTTAAACTCTCCCAGAAAACAAAGGCTAGATTTCGAAACTTTATTCGGCCCGTTGGAGCTGCGCTTTTGGAGGGGTGTTTGAAAGATTACCGTAGGCTTCAACTAAAGTCTCGTCAACAGATGTCCACGGAAACACTCCAGGAACTCGCCACGGATGTTGAAAGGCTATCTCACCTCGCCTTTACGGAGTGCCCGAGAGAAACATGGGAAAGCCTGTCTCTGCAGTATTTTATCGACGGCATCCGGGATCCCGAAATACAGAAAGCTCTGAGAATGCCGGATGTCAAGGATTTAAAAAGCGCTTTAGTGTACGCCATGAAGTTCGAGGCAACCCACAAGCAACTCGTATAGATCGCCATCCAGTCAGAGTTGTGGAAATCCAGGAGCCAGTGGATCAGATGATGGCTCGTTTAGATGATTTATCCAGACAAGTCAATGCTTTGAAGTGGAATAGTAGTGACATGAAACAAACACCAGTGCTGAAACTGCGGTGCTGAAGGTCACATACAAAGAAACTGCAGAATACACCTGGGCACAAAAATTAAGACAGACGATTTAACCAGACAACTCTATGTTTTGAGACAGAATATTGGTGAAAAAAAACCAAACTGCTGGAACTGCGGAATTCAGGGCTACATACGAAGATACTGCAGAACACCCCAGAGCACGGAAAATAAGATCATTTCCCAACAACGACGCAGGAAGCAAATTAATGATCACATCGTCGAGCGGAGTTTGAACGATATTGAAAAACCCCGTTTAAAGCTCTCAAGATTTCTGCACTAAGTAGCATTAGTAATGGGCAATGCATCAATGGGCATATCGATGGAATTCCTTGCAATGTGATCATTGACACAGGAGCTAATGTTACCATCATTCGGAAAAATTTACCTCAATAATTTAAAGGTAAAATCATTTGGACGCCATCCTGTGTTACCCTCCGTACTGCGTCCGGGGAGAAAATCGGCATAAAGGGGACGTTAAACGTGAACATCCTGCTTGGAAGTGCCGTCTATCATCACACGGCATATGTGGCGGAAATAACAGTTCCTTACATACTCGAACAGGACTTCTTAAGGAAATGCAATTTTTCATTGGACTTCAAAAACAACAAACTCCTTTCAGAATTAGAGGACATATCTATCCAGACAAAGGATCCTCCATCAGAAAGATCCTCACCTCGAAACGCCGATGCGTTGTCAGAACGACCCTGATCAGAAAGGTGCCGAAATCATACTAGAGTCGAAGAGAAACCCGAGACTATCGGAAATTCTCCATCCCAGATGCTTATCGGACGTGATCTTCATCTGCCTAGTGATCACTTGTTTGGTGGCCGAAAGGATACGCCTTCATCGCCTGAAGATGATCAAAGATGTCCAGGCCCGGTTCGAAATGATGCACGGTTCTGCACGAGAGCGTGTCAGCTTGGCGACGGAGAAGGTGAAAACCGGCTACGACACCAGAGCTAATGGACATCGATTCAACGAAGCAGATAAGGTGTGGTTGTGGAATCCAACTCGACAAAAAAGACTCTGTCCGAAACTGCAGTCATCTTGGGATAGTCCTTATACAGTCCTAAACAGGCTGAACGGTGTTGTGGTTCGGACCGTCAATCATCGAACTGTAAGCCTAAAGTCGTTCATCAAGACAGGTTAGCTCCGTACTATGGTCATAGTACGTAGTGTATGTAATTGTAAATAATAATGTAAATAGTACAAGACCGTGGTTCTTTTTTTCCTAAATTTGATAGTAATGTATTTGTATTTAGTATTTGATAGTATTTGATTTGTATTTAGCGTTTGATAGTATTTAATTTGTTGAAAGCTAGTTATTGGATTAATTGTGTATGTTGTTATTGTAATGTAAATGCTTATTATTGAATTGATGCCTTAGTTGTAAGTTTGGCTTCCTGTCCAGGGATTGTACTGCCCGGGACGGGCAGTCCTCGGGAAGGGGGCAGTGTTATGGATTTTGTATTTATTTAGCTTATTTTAGTAGAATTGTAATTACGTTGTTTATCTTTCCTGTGCGATGCAGCGCGTGACGAATTGTAAGAGAAAGCTACGTTAGAAAATTAAAAATACAAGAGCGCGTGCATTTAACATTTAATAAATAAATATCTCGTAACTGCTTTTGCTATCCAGAAAAATCTAGAAAATAAATTTTACTAGAATATTCTCGTGATGATTAAAATTTTTAGAAATTCTGGATTTAAACATCTCAGCTCAGTTAAAGTTGTTTTATGCGTTTGTGTTGTTTACTTAGTGATGTTACTGATTGTAGCGAATTCTCTATGAGATCGGATTAACTTTCTCTGTATTTTGAACTGAGTTGTATTCAACGTTTCAGTAGTTTTAAATATAACTACTGTGAGATATTGTGATATTGTATAAATATCTCTGAGGAAAAATTTCAGCATTTTGTTTTATTTCTTGTGAAAGATTTGACTTACAATCGTTTAAAAGGGAGACAAGCTTCTTTAACCGAAATGTATGACATTTTAACAGTTCCTGAATAATCAATATTAAGTCCCAACATCAGTGTCTAAATATCCGTTTAATTATTTCGGATGCTGACTAATTTTATATATAGTAGTTAAGAAAATAGTGCTGTTTTCTATTTAATTAAAGTATGAATAAAACTGATTTTATTAGTCCACTAGCTAAAATATTTTAATCTGCAGAAAAGTATTGTATAAATTAGTTTTACGAATTAAAAATGCTGAATACAATAATCACAGAGTTCATAAAGTTGCGATTAATTCATTTAATATGTGTTAGCTAAATAGTGGGCAATAAGATATATGGCGCATTTTTTGAGCTCTAGCAATCTCTTTAAGAAATGCTATTGACAAATTAAGGGATGAATGAGAAAATTCTTTTTTAAATGGAAGAGAAGTTTAAATGATACAAATTCCTCAGTTTCATTTTGTTTGCACAGAATTTTAATAACTTTTTATTATTAATCATTTATTGACCATATTTGAGTTAATTATGGATGGTAAGGCTTAATAGACAAAAATGGAAACTTTTTTAAAATCTCTTTTAAAAGTAACATCTTTTGCTTCTTTTTTTTATAGTCATTGAAAAAATATGCTGTACAGCCTAAGTCAGTCAGCGTTTTATGAAATTTCGGTGAAAAGGGAATAATGAAAGTGTATAAGGCTGGTGATTAAAAGGAATGTTTCTTTTTTATGTTTTTTAAGGATGATTTTATTTCTGGTGTAAATATTTCGGCGGTATCTTTCTTCATGAGCATTCATTTCCCATTATCCCACTTTGCAAACATATTACAACTATTATTTATATTTTCAATAATAATAAAATTAGTATTTTCTTCAGCAATGATTAATAGCATAAAATTAATTTTGACACATTTTTCAAAACATTCTCCTTTAAAAATAATTTCACCATGATTTTAAATTTCTATTATTCTTAATTTTTTTCAAGAAAGCTTCGTTTCAGGAACTGATAAAAAAGGCATAGCATTTATTGTTAGCTTTTATTATGTAACATTAATGTTTTTATCGCAAAACTGAAATTTAATATTTTAGTCCTTACTCTGCAACTTGAGCATTTTGAGAGCATTTTGAAATAACTTCTTTTCAATATTTTCTAAATGAATTTTTATTACTTCTTTCTGATACTGACTTACGACATTCCTCTTTTTTTTTCAGTTCACTCATTGTGTGTATCGCTATGGGCAAACGTTTGTCATCCTGATAAACTATCGAGTTCAAATAATTTACACACACACTGTTTGTGAACGAACATAGAGTATGATAAAGGCTTTTTTAAAGTGATTTAACATTTTACTTTAATGTTTCAATACTTTTAGCACATGTCTTCGTTTAAAAAACAAATTAAAAACTGGAGAATATTGTAATTTGCACCAACAAGTAGAACGCAACAAAATATTTTAATGGAAATTTATATAAAATTTTAACGTAACTTGTTTTTTTTTCAAATTTTGAAAAACCCCAATTTGGCAAATTTTGGAAATGTTTTACGAGTATTTAAATTTATTACTTTAAAATTTGCACTTTTAAAAATATATTGATTACCAATTTTTGAAATTTTCGTAGATTAAAAACTTTCTTTTAAGCAAGAATCATAAGAAAAATATTAATCGGACGATTTTTACGTTTTTAAACAGTGTGCTATGAAGCCGAAAGAAGAAGAATCAGTTCATGCTTAAAACCTGCTTCGCGATTATGATGTTATTACATCATATTATTTTTCTATATTTCTTAGATTTCTTTAATATTGATTTTATTTATTTGTTAATCTCACTCTTCTTAGAAATTAAGCTTACTATCAAAGACTTCTGCCATTTTATAAATGTTATTTTTGGCCCTCTTTATTAGACATATTTTGCATTTAGAGTTCATTTCATTTTCTTGATCTCAAAAAGAACAATGTGTAAGGTTCGTTTCATCATTTAAAATTATTTGCATTAAAATCTGCAGAGTAATTTTTAATTTTTTCTATTTATTAAAGTTACACACGCACACACACACACACATATATATATATATATATATATTTATATGTACTTATATATATATAGAAAGGGGGATTCGCTTAAGCGTGTACAAACGTCATAGAGGGGTAGGACGATAATTTGCTCAAAGACGATAATTTTAGCAAAGAAGAGGTCAAAACTCATTCGTAGCGTTCTAGGAGGCGTAGTTGTAGAACAGGTAAAACCTTTCCTACGAAATTCGGCATTCGGTCCATCGAGGAAGTAGGATGGAAGGTTTCAGTAATTTTGAGTTAGCAGGTATGCATGTAGCACAGTGATTCTTATCCAGTATGCAGCGAGATTCCGGAAATATGCCGCCAGATCTTACTAATGAATAAAATAAAATTATTTTACATGTACTTACATATAGTGCGACTATTCTCATAGAATACAGACTTTTTTCTTATACGATGCATGTATGATTTTATTACACCTTAACACCGCTGCGAATACCAAACATAAGTGACGTCAAACAAGTAAGGCAGCGTGCAAGGACTAAAAGAAAAATACTTCATCCTTAACTCCTCAATGGATTTCTCTCTACAGTCTAAATTTTGCCGGCTATTTTTGGAGTATTTCCTGCTACGTAATGGAGCTTAAATACTGGTCATCCATATATAGTGAATAACAATACGATGCCTTGAAGCAATTTCTTTTAAAAATTTGAGTTAGATCTTTTTTCGAATAATTTTGAAACGATTTTTGTACGCATCGTCATTCGCTGAGAAAACCAAATCCTCAATGTGTTACTGTTTGCAACATCGGTTAGAGCTGAAAAATATTCCTTAAATTAAGTTTGTATGAAATTTTTAAGGCAGTTTCTGATTTTTTTGGCACATTTGCTGGACTTATTCTACCGTTTGGCGTAACAGTATTGTTGGAAGTAGAAGAGTGAATATTCATCTTTAAAAATGAATTTTAATAATTTAATTCATAATATATCATTGAGACTCAGATAACGCAAACTAAATATGTAATAAAACATTTTATTTCAATTTCATTATGCAACACAATTAAAATATTTTTTTTTATTTCACTATACCCTGAAGAATATATGAGCCCACACATTTTTAGCCCTGAAGAATATAAATCACTTTAATAAAGAACTAATTACTTTACTTATCAACTAATGAGTTTTTAATTCTCTTGAATTGACTGTGCGCATTAACAGATTATTAGTAAAATCGTTTGACAAGAGAAATAGCGTAGAAATATCTAGCTAGGAACTAAAGGAGTGTTGTTGAGAATACTAGTATTTACGTCTACTAAAGCACTACTGTATAATGCTTTTCAAAGATTTTCCTCTTTATATGACAGTGGATTTTATGTGAACGTTTGAATACTGACTAAAAATTGTAAACACAATTTTTACTTAAGCTACGAGACTTTTTGTGGTTAATTAATGAAGATTAGATAAAAGAATTAGCATTTAATACACCAAGTGATCTCAGGTTAATGACAAAATGCGATACAATTAGTTTATGTGAAAAAAGTGCGGATAAAATATGTGAACCTGAGGTTCTTTTCACACGACAGAAAAAGAAAGACGCATTTGGATTAAGGCTACTTTTCATGACTATTATAATTTATTGTTTATTGCAATGATGCCAGTAACTTATTAACTTGAGGAAATGAAAAGCGTCTTTACTTTCTCAGGTTAATTGTGAAAGGTGCTTTTTTCTTAAAATTTTGAAGCTTCAAACTATTAAACTTCTGTTGCAATAATATTAAATATTGACGACAAATATATTTATTAGGGAATTAAATTAAACTGAAACATTTAGACAAACTTCACATTTTGTGCTTCAGCTTTTAAAATATTCTTTAAAGTACTTCTATTTTCTTTTATAAAGTTTTTAGGTCTACTCTTAAAATATGCATGTGCGCCTTTAACGAAAGTGGAAATAATCCTTGTAAGTAATATCTCTGGCTTTTTTTTCCATTTTTGAAAACATACAGATTTAAAAGCATGCCATCTTATTCCTCAGCTGTATGATGTGAACTAACGCCTGCAAAGGAGTCCAATTAAACAGAGCCAAATGATAAGCATTGTGAGCCCATCTTGCGAAAAATAATGCGGTAACTTCCTAGTTCCGCTGTATGCCGGAATATCATGCTAATGCACATAACGTGATCCGCTTCCCTGATGTGTTCAAGTGACGCCTGGCTATAGCAGTTCTGAACTAACTGGTCCTGTAGCCGGTGGACAGCTGAAGGGAGGCAGGGGGCGGGACCACTGTCACGTGAGAGGTGAGTAGGCATCTGGTTGGTCCATTTTAATCTTAAACTTCTTTTCTGCGTCACGTGAGGTGAACTTGTCATCTGATTGATCTCAAATTTTTATATTTGCATTTCATGATAATCAAATTAAATTAAAACTGTATACAGTATTTACAAATTTTCAAAGTCCTATTTTGCAACTGGGCATTTTACTTTCTTTAAATTATGTGGGAAAATTATTATCCACCATATGGGCAGCGAAAGGTCTGAGAAAGGGATCTTCGTGAGCAACTTTGTAAGGTTTTAGTTAAACTAACCAAGTTTATTTTAATTTAAATCTTTTCTATCTCCTCTCTGCTTCAACTTCCTGTCAGAAGAAGCGCGCGTTTTTAGCTTATGCTAATTTTTGAAGTGCAGCCAAGCACTATTTAAGCCAGAGGTAGAAACCTCTCGGTGTGTAAGAGCTCAGACTCAGATCACGGTCACGCCGCTCAACGTTCGCCTGACCAGTTAGCAGTTTAAATTTATAAGCCATAGTGCTCACTACGTGATTGCATTGTAAAATAAATTAAAGTGCGGTAGTATTTAGTATATCTGGCTACGCACCCTTTTAGATAGAGGCCAATCTCCGCGAATTGCTCTGCGAAGCAAAGTTTAATTTAAGTTCTATTTTAATTTATTTAAATTTATTTGATTGTTAAGTTCGACCAAAGTGTGGTCTGTTACGTTCTGTATCTCTCCCGAATTGGGAGGTTTGTATTTAATAGTGATTGAATAAAAGAGGATTTCAAATCCCTTCACGTGCAGTTATTCTCCAGCCCAGCAGTTACATCAGAACATAGCGTACCTTCCGCTCCCTGTTCCAGTTCAGGACTTAGAACGTAAGGATAAGAACCCTTTACAGAATTTACCATGTTCTCAAAGAATACACACAGAATGCTAAGTCCTGATAGTGGCGCCCGCACAAAAAGAAGAGGATGGCCTCAACAACAAGAAGACGAACCTGAGACACCTGCTGTACCTGTCCAGAATCCTGAGATAGCACCTCCTGGCATAGAAGGATTCGGCTACATCGTACAAACCATGCGAGCAGCCATGAAGCCAGCGGCAAGTTTTGACGGCAAGACAGCCGTAATCAATTTCCTGGAAAAGCTAGACTCCCACTTCATGCTATATCCAGTCCACGAATTTCAGAAAGTCGCTCTTGCTACCAGCGCTTTGAAGGGCCAAGCGCTAAGTTGGTTCAAGTGCATCGGAAAGAATCTCTTGGGGGAACCAGGAAGCCCCACATACACGTATGAAAATTTCAAGAATTCTCTAGTGAAAGCATTTCCCGTGGTGCGAGATCGAGCCAGATTGGAAGCTGAACTGTTTAGCCGATACCAAGAAAGAATAGAAGATTTGTCTAATTTTATTTTGAGGAAAATTCAAGTTTTCAAGCTTTTGTATGGAAGTCGCCCGGATCCTGAAATTATTCAAGTTATACTTCCTAGGCTACTGCCCCAAGTTCAAGATTTCATCGAACTAAGAAATCCAACAACATTAGACAGATTATTTGAGCTCGCGGTACAATTTGAAAGCCGAAGAACAGCCGACAACGAACGACGACGCCAATTTGAGCGAAGAAGTCAGTGGAGTTCGCCAAGACCGCAGCAAAAGCAAAATCAAAGTTACGGGAATAAGGCGAAGCAATGGCCGAAGAAAGATGTGTCTCCTAAAGCGAGCGGCGAACGAAGGGAATTTAATAGAAGAACAAGCAAAGATTCCGAGGGCAACCAGAAGAAAAAGAATTTAAACTAAGAGGGATTTCTTCGAGGAAGGTGAAGAAGTCCGAAGCAGCGCAAAACCCTTCCAAAATCAATTTAAACACCGTGGTCGTTAAGAATTTGAGTTTGCCGAAGATTGAAGTTCTAATCAACAACATACCGGCGACAGCCCTCTTGGATACAGGAGCCCAAAGCAGCTTCGTATCGGAAAGATTCTTTAAGAAGCACTTTCGACGTTACAGAATTTTTAGTGCAAGAGACACGGATGTCATAGCGGCCCAAGGAGAAAAATGTAGCTGTTTAGGAAAAGTACCATTGTTCGTGCGTATCAACAACGAACAGGTAAGAATCCTGTTTTATATTGTGCGTAACCTGCAGACTTGTATTATTCTAGGTGTGGACTTTTTTAGTTTGGCAGAAGCAAAAATTGATTTCAAGGGGGGAGAACTAACATTAAATATGAAGCCAATTGAAGCGAAGAATGATAAGCCCCCGCAGCTGGACTTGGAACATTTACAAGCAGAGGAAAAAGAGAAAATCCAAGGTCTGGTAAGTCACTTTGCGAATTTATTTAGTGATGTACCAGGCTTTACGCAGGTGGTGAACCACGACATTGACACGGGGGACGCTCAGCCAGTTAGGCAAAAGCCATATAGATATGATAGGACAAAAGAAGAAATAATTGAACATCATATTAAAGAGATGTTAAAGAATAAAATCATCACGCCAATTTCTAGCAGTTATGCTAGCCCCGTTGTCCTGTGTAAGAAAAATAATGATTACCCGATTACGCACCCGAAGCGGTGGCGTTTTGCTATAGATTATCGCAAGTTAAATTCAGTTACAAAATATCCTGTATATCCGTTGCCGATAATTGAAGAAATTATTCGAAATATTTCGTCTACAAAATACATGACTACATTAGATCTCACGAGTGGCTATTTTCAGATTGGGGTAAAACCCGAGGACGTACACAAAACCGCGTTCATAACGAAATCTGGTACGTACGCATTTCTTAGAATGCCGTTCGGATTATCCGGCGCGCCGGCAACGTTCCAAAGATGTATGGACATCGTCTTAAGACCAGTCCTTGGTAAAAGCACTTTCATATATTTAGACGATATTATAATTACGAGTAGTACTCTAGAACAACACTTACAAGATTTAAGAAAAGTATTTTCATTGTTAAACGAAGCTGGTTTAAAGATAAATGCGTCTAAATGTAAATTTGCCGCAAAAGAGTTACGTTATTTAGGATTTAAAATTTCCCAAAAGGGAATCGAAACGGATCAGTCAAAAATAGTAGCCATTAGAAATTATCCTGTTCCTAAAACAGCGAAGAAATTATCGTCGTTTCTCGGGATGTGTTCATATTACCGGGCTTTCATTAAAGACTTTGCAAAAATAGCTGAGCCACTGCTAAAGTTGAAAAGAAAAAAAGCTAGGTTTTCGTGGTCAGCAGAAGCCAACTTGGCGTTTCAAAAATTGAAAGACGCATTGACTCAAGCTCCCGTCTTAAAATTTCCAGAAGGGGATAAAGGATTAGAGATTTCAGCGGACGCTTCAGATTTCGCGATTGGTGCAGTGCTTTCCCAAAATGGTCAGCCCGTGGCTTTTTTCAGCCGAACATTAAATGAAACCCAAAGAAACTATTCCGCAACAGAGAGAGAAACTCTCGCAGTGTTAGCATCAGTACAGAAATTTCGTGTGTTCTTTGGAAGTTCTCCAGTAACTGTATATACCGACCACGCGGCGGTCACTAGACTCTATTCTGGAAAAAATTTATCACCCAGATTAATAAGGTGGGCTCTCAAATTACAGGAATATAACCTAATAATTAAACATACGCCGGGAAAGGAAAATGTTGTGGCAGATGCTTTAAGCAGAATTAACTTAGATGAAAATGGAAGTGTAATTAAGATAGCCATGTTAACATCCAAAGTATTAGATTCTCGTGAAACAGTAATAGCCGAACTCAAAAAAGATCCGGAGTTCAAAAATATATACAATTATTTGGCCGACCCTGAGAATTTCAATCATCCGGATATTGTGCCGATAAGAAATAGGGCCGAAAATTACGAATTAATTGACGGACTGTTATTCTATACGAAAGCTACTAATGAGAATCATGAATATAGACCGGTTATCCCAGCTAGCATGAGGTTGAATGTATTAGAAGAGTTGCATGATTGTGCCATTTCGGCTCATTTAGGTATAAGAAAAACTGTTCAGAGAGTTCGCGAGGCAGTTTTCTTTCCAGAACTGCAAAAGTTTACTAGGGCGTATGTCCAGTCGTGCCCAACATGTCAATTAAATAATTATGTTAATTTCCGCCCGGCCGGGTTCCTAAATAGTATTAAATCAGAATTCCCAAATCAAATAATAGGCATCGATTTACTTGGACCTTACCCTCGAAGTAAAGTTAATAAAAGCCGATATCTTTTAGTTATAGTGGATCATTTTAGCAAATGGTTAGAGTTAATTCCGTTAAAACGCGCGTCTGCAAAAATTGTAGTAGATTCAATTCTAAATAAGTATATTTTAAAATACGGGGCGCCCCTAAAAGTTATTTCAGACAATGGTCCTCAGTTTGTTAGTAAAATGTTTGAGGAAATGTGTGCAAAACTGGGCATACGTCATCTAAAGATGGTCCCGTATCGTCCGCAGTCAAACATAGCGGAACGGGTGAATAGAAATGTAGTGAAAATAATTCGTAGTTATGTGAAAAACTATCACTCTACCTGGGATAGCCATATAAATGAATTTGCATTTGCACTTAGGACCGCCAAACACGATACTACACAAAAAACACCCGCTGAACTCTTCTTAGGAAGAAAGATCTTGACCCCCCTAGATAAACTGTTCTTTGTACAGGAAAGGGCAGAAGAATTTAAAATGAGTGATATACAAAAGTTAATACGGGAAGCGACGGAAAATATAGAAATGGCCCAAAGAAAACAGAAATTGTACTATGACCTAAAAAGAAGAGAGGTCAAGTACAATGTGGGAGATGAAGTGTTGAAGATTAAACACAACTTGTCAAATGCCCCAGAGGAAAAGGTGGGGAAATTTTTTCCGCGTTTTGAAGGCCCGTTCACAATTGAACAAATTACGGGGGCAGTGGTTATATTAAAAAGAAATGATGGTCAAACGCTCAAAGCGAATGTGGACCAAATAAAACCGTTCTATAATCGCAGCAAAATGGCTGTATTTAAAGATTCGTTTCAGGATCCGAGGCAATCGACTAGCCAGGAAGATATACGTCAGCAAAAACAGCAGGAACCAGCTACAACGGCATCGAAATGTCAGAAGAAGAAAGCTCCCCCCCAACAAAGAAATAAGAACCAAAAAGGTGGTTTCAAAAGAAAGTCTCACGATGCAGGTGAACAAATCTACGAACGGAATTACGAGCGCACCAAGAGAAGAAAGCAGAATGGGCAAGGGAAGCCCAATGTATCCAAAAGAACTGTGGAATCATCGGACAGGTGCCTGAGAAGCAAGAAACGCCGATTGCAGCCTGAGAATCAACTTCCCGAATACAGCAGGAACCAGGACAAGCAACGAGCAAGGGCCCAGGAGAGAAGGGCCCAGTCCACCAAACGTCCAGCGGAGCAACCTCCTCTACAAAGGAAATTGCCGAGGATACAACGACGGAATTTCAAAAGAAAAAGAGACGAGCAGGCTCCGAAAGAACAACGAAAAACGAGGAAACTGAACCAGGCCACAACTTACTCAAGTTTTAAAGATTGGGCCAAGAAAAGGATGGACGATCATAATAAGATAAGTACAATTTCGTATTCAAAAGTTTAGTTAATTTTTGAGTATACTGCAAGTTGCAGGGCTGATTTTACCTCAAGCGAGGTTGACTTTTACGCCAAGTGAGCGATAAGTCCTCATATGGAAAGTAAAATGTTTTGTTAAAAGAAATTGTAATTTTCAAAGATTTAAAATCACTTAATGTTTTGTAAATAGATTAATTCTGTAAAAGCAATGAATTGCTGAAAAGAATATGTTAACTAAATGATTTTGTATGACGCTTTGTCTAAAGACTTGTAAAATGTCTAGAATGAAAATTCGGAAAATTGAAAAACACGATTTAGTCTGTAGACTATTAATTCAATGTAATTTGATATTTCAAGAAAGTACCTTGAGAAAGGAATAGGAAGCACTTGCTGTAAGCTTAGAAATTTAACCTATATTTCTGTAAGCTTAGAAATTTAACCTCTATTTGCATTTCAGGATTGCTATGAAATTGTTAATGTGTTATGAAATGTAACAAATAATATTATGCTAGCAATGCACGTTAAGTGCAATATTAATGTGAATGTTGTGTGCAAACTGCGAATTTGTATGCATGAAAAGTTAAAGATTGACTATTTTAGAATGCAAGTGTTAATTAGGCTCTCCACCAAATACACTTAAAGTGTTAGACATAAAGCTAGTGAGAACCTTAGGATTAGCTGGTTATAGGGCGTTTTTTTCAGGTCTCGTATGTCAAGTTCTAACTAATGTTAGTCGATTGTAGGTGGAAGAGTTGAACACCCCCGAACACATAAAAACCCGCAATGGCGGTTTGCTTTACATCCAACACCGGTGAGAGAGCATACGGGGGAAGAATTTAATTGTGCTTGAATGATAATGTGTGTGTGCAAAATTACAGAAAAAAAAAAATAAGGATTTGTACCACTTAGAATTATTCTGTTATTATGTCATACTAAAGTTGTTTTCCTTCCAGATTTTGCTGGAAGGAGTAAGACTGTTTGAAGAATAAGACTTGAAAAAAAAAATGTTGAAGATTGTTGTTCCAGAAAATTTCGTCTGTATTTTACACAAACATATATTGCCTTGTAAGAGTTGGCCTAAGTTTAGAACAGTGAAATTTTCGACTATTTAGAATTGCTAGTTTTCAACATGGTCCGTTTGGACCAAAGTAGTTTAACTATCGCAATTCTGGCGGGAAGTTTGTAAGGTTTTAGTTAAACTAACCAAGTTTATTTTAATTTAAATCTTTTCTATCTCCTCTCTGCTTCAACTTCCTGTCAGAAGAAGCGCGCGTTTTTAGCTTATGCTAATTTTTGAAGTTCAGCCAAGCACTATTTAAGCCAGAGGTAGAAACCTCTCGGTGTGTGAGAGCTTTGCCTCAGATCACGGTCACGCTGCTCAACGTTCGCCTGACCAGCTAGCAGTTTAAATTTATAAGCCATAGTGCTTACTACGTGATTGCATTGTAAAATAAATTAAAGTGCGGTAGTATTTAGTATATCTTGCTACGCACCCTTTTAGATAGAGGCCAATCTCCGCGAATTGCTCTGCGAAGCAAAGTTTGATTTAAGTTACATTTAAATTTATTTAAGTTTATTTGATTGTTAAGTTCGACCCAAGTGTGGTCTTTTACTTTCTGTATCTCTCCCGAATTGGGAGGTTTGTATTTAATAGTGATTGAATAAAAGAGGATTTCAAATCCCTTCACGTGCAGTTATTCTCCAGCCCAGCAGTTACATCAGAACATAGCGTACCTTCCACTCCCTGTTCCAGTTCAGGACTGAAAACTTGAGAAGAAACACCCTGGTAAATATTTCACAATGTCTGCAAAGAACACGCACCGAATACTCAGTCCTGATAACTTTTAGTGGAAAGTCCCAAAGAAATTTAAAATTTCACGGTCTAGGACTTTCGCGCAGAAGCGGTCATTTGCTTCCATCAGGTAATCAGCACTGTTGTCCAGTTTGAGATCGCTGTGCAGTTGATCATTACGCACATAGTAATGGGCGTTCGTCATAGTTCGTAGGAATTTTGCCAACACAATTTGCAGCTTCCGAATATCATTGTTCGTTGTTGCAGCCCAGGCGGGGGAAAATAGGTCAAAACTGGCCTAATGGTAGAAGTATATATTAGACTTTTCTTTCGTAGGTCCAACTTGGAGTGCTTGGCTATGATGGGGAGCAATAAATTCCTGACGCAAATGTGCTTCATTTATTATACAGTTTATATGGTCATTCCCCGTGACTTTGTCATTGAGTGCAACGCCGAGACATTTCACTTGCCTCACAACTGGAACAGATTCACCTAGGAGTGGCTGGGAATTTTGCGTGTTAATTGCTACTTTACAATTGCAGCATCAGTCTTCAATTTGTGGTATCTGTTCTTATAGTTTTTTAATTGCAGGGTTTATGTTTGCTGACTTAACAGCCAAGGCTGTATCTTCAGCGTAACATGCGAGCATTGAATAGTTGCAGTAGAGCTTGGGAAAGTCAGCAACGTAGTAGAGATAGAGGATCAGGCTGACCGCGCTTCCCGTGGAACACCAGCGATGATAGGAGTTGTATCAGTGTTTTTCCGACAGTGACTTGGATCGTGGATCTGTCAGGAACGAGTGGAGTAAGAGAATTAATTCTCTGTCTAAGTGAAAATCAATTAATTTGCAGATGAGTCCCTCATGCCAGACGGGGTCAAAAGCTTTGGCCACATCTAACATGAAGAGTGCAACTGGAACTTTAGAACGCAGGGCGGCCCCAGCGAACTCAGTGATAATGATTAACTGCTTATCTGTGGAGAAATGAATAAAATCCGAACTTTTCATGGGGAAGCAGGTGAAACTAGGATTTCATTTAGGATAGGATCACCCTTTCGAAGATTTACTCAAGACCTGGAAGTAGACTGATAGGCCTATATCTCTCGGGTTTGCAATGATCTTTTTCAGGCTTAGGATCATGATGATTTTGGCTCTTTTCCAATATTTGGAGAAAAAAGAATTGACACGCATTTATAAAATAATTTATAAAATTGAAATTGGCACGCATTTATTATGGAAGTGAATCTTGTGATCATGTTAGTAATAAGGTTCCGAATGACAGTATTTGAAATTCTATCTATTCCAGGGATTTTTTATAATTTGAGACTTTTGATTAAGTCCTTGATTTCCGACGGAGAAGCTGGAGAAGCCAGGGTGGGAATATTTCGAGTAGGGGGTGCGTTGAGCCAATCACGGGCTTTGTCCAAAATTCTCAGTTTCGATTGGTTGTCAGTGAACCATGGGGTTGGTGCAAACTGCTCCTTGAGATGCTTTGCAAAAATAAGAGATTTTTCTTTATTAGATACAAAGATTTTATTGTCACAGTAGATGGGATGGTTGCAGGAGAATTTTTGTTTAAATCTTTTAACGGTGCTGCAAAACGAACCTTCAGCGACATCCAGATTCTCCATTATCTGTTCCCAGAGAAACTACTTGTGTTATTTAATTAATTTTTTGTGTCTCTGTTAGGTTTCTGGATCTTGTGTTTGAAGGCAGGATCTCAGGGCAGATAGCGGTTTTTCCGTTGCCAGTTCCCCTCACGGATTGCATTCCTGATGTGAGAAGGAAGTCTCAGAATTCGGTCTGTGAAACACTTTCAGATGCATCTCTGATAGCTTCTAGAATTCTGTTCGTGAAAACATTTACAGCAATATCAATAACCTCATTAGTTTTTAACACTCCAATATCGGGATGGTTATCTAAGTGAAGGTTTTGAAACAGAGTCCAATCAGTGACGAGTTTGAACTTACGTGAATCTATCTTAGTGACTCCTAGAACTGCAATCACAGACACTTGATCAGAACTGAGTTCATGTTTGACTTCCATGGCAATTGGGATAGAAGTTCTGGCCACAAGTAAGTCCCAAATATCCGAGTAATTAAAAATTACTCGGGTAGTAAGTATATTCTCCGGGCACATGCAATGCAATAGGATTATTGAGCGCAAAGTTGTGGGGCATATTGCCGTTAGTGTTACTCTTTCTATATGCCCAGTCTTTATATTTGGATTTAAAATCGCCTGCTCCAATCACAGTGGTACCTCGGGTAATAATTCATGTTGCAGTCCAGGAGTAAGTTCACTTTTAGGAGAGTTGGAGACTGCACTAAAGTAAATGTTGGCATAGGATGGCAGAGAAAGGCAGGCAGTAACCATTTCATATCCAGGTTCTCGTTTTCCGCTAATCAAGCAGGACTGGTAGTTCTTTTTAATATAGAATACACCACGGTGAGTAGTTTGGTACGTTAAGTCACTGTCCAGGAGATGCATGGGGTTCAGTAATTATACCAATATCGTTATCAAGGAAACACTTATGCAGTTCCGCCACTCTGCTGTGGAGGCAACAGGCGTTCCAGATCATGATACGTATGGGTGCGCATCTAATGGTGTACTGGTCCATTATTTGTGGTGCTGGCTTGTTCCTGACTTGTTTTTACCTTGTCACTGGACTTGGTGAGGAGAGGGATACCCGACTCCTTAATGATGGAAACGAGTCCCGTTAAACGTTTCAAGACTTGCTTCGCTTCAGTGAGGTCAACTGGTGTAAGTCCGGTTGTAAGAGCACTAACATAGGATTTGTTTGTAACAAATCCGTCTGCATAAGTTTCCACTTTAGGAGTTTCCTTCAAGTTAGGAAACTTTTCACATCCACTGTATTTTGCAGTATGTGAATTGTGGCAGTTTGCTTGATTTGGAGGCTCACTGCGAGCTTTCGTGCATTGTGAGGATTCGTGATTTTTCTCTCAGTGGATGCAG
>KK119583.1:95438-174558 GCA_000611955.2 Stegodyphus mimosarum
TCGTGCTTGCAGTTTCTTTGTGTCTGGTGGAACCCCGGCATCTGTAATGTTGCTGGGGCCGAGCTCTTCCCTTGTGTGGTTCCACTTTTATCTTTATTTGTAAGAGATATTGAACACTGAGTTCGTGTGAGCGAGGTATTCGAGGTAACGTTACGAGGAGTTTGATGATTTCCCCGTTCCTCTTCCTGGTCAATTGATCGACAGAATCAACATGAAATCCAAGTTCTCAGACTTCATTTTGAATATCTTCAGTTTTGGTGTAGCTGGGTAGGCTTCTGATGACACGTTTCAGGTGTTTGATTTCCGGAAGAGATAAAGAGTTGAAATAAACACCTTCATCGCGTAGTACGTTCGTCATCTGTCGTTAGATATTCGGATTTGGAACTAGAACTTTAATTCCTTCCCGAATCATTTGTGCCTTTATAGTTCTGCTGGTTAAAGTTGTGCGCTTTAGTTCCATAAGATCATACAAATTATGCCTATTATCTTTGACAATAATGGGGTATTCCTGGCAGATTTTCCTGCTGTTAGCGTCAGCTGATGTCGGCGTAGCATTCACAGCAGCTTCTCCGATTGGTTGCTGGGTGGCTGTCTGGATCGTCGTTGGTGAATCCTGGATCGTAAGAACTATCTATATCAAGTGGCGTTCCTTCATCAGCAAATGAAAAGCGGTTGGTTACTGCGATGTTGTATTCTGCAGATGGGCTGAGCGGACGTTTGCTGCTGCTGCGAATTTCATCAACTTGCATGGCGTTAGTAGCATGATTTCTTTGGGCTGCATTAGGTATTCCATCGTAAGATGTTCCATTATTCAGTTCATCATTGTTTTTGAAAGTAGAAATTTCTCAATCATAACGAAATGCGAGAACACAGATCACAAAAACAATGCAGAGCTCAGAGAGCAGAGCCGTAGGCGCGTGAGGCCGTTTTACAGTACTCTTAGCCTAAGTCAAAGTACCAATCTAATATTAGCTTCTACAGCAGCGAGAATTCGTCAGAAGATCAGGCAACACAGGGGCAGAGCACCTTCACGCTCCAAAGACGCAAGTGCACCTTCATGCTCCAAAGATGACAGGCTAACCGGTTCTTCGGTAGTGGGGAAAAAACGTCTTAGCTCGGAAGTCTGCAGTCGAATGCCTTAACTTCATAAGGCTGTGGAAAAGAAGACTAAGCTACGGTGACAAAATGGGAAGAGATATTGTATACACTATGTGACTCGCATACAATTTTTAACCTGAGTCATTATTCTGTTGAGTTTTTAAAGGTGCTTTAGCAGAGTCTTTGTCTCTTAGAAGGTTTTCTTCCGCTGTTTTCGAGAAACCTGTTAGCCCATGCAGACCTGGTAGAGGGAGCTGATCTTTTAACACGTAGGTAAAATGAATGTGTTTAAACATTAAAATACGGGTTGTCATGACCAATAACAAAAAGGCTATGTAAACAGAGATTATGGAATCTGACATCACATACTGGGTCTAAACAGTTTGAAAGGGTATATGTGTAGAACGTGGATATGGCTTTCTTCGCACGTCTGAGATTCTAATGTGTATAGATTGCTAATAAGGAATTTTTAAATATTTTATTATGAGTTGTATTTCAATAATGACAGGTGGGTGCTGTGTTCAAGGATGCCAGTCAAATTATGGCAAAACTGGCACCTACACTGCGAAAAAATGGGATAGTTCTATACCTCCCGTTCTACTGTACCGATTGACGAATTGAAATTGCATTTTTCATGTCTCGAAAGCTCGAGTTAGTATGTATATTAGATTTATATATAGCATTATTCCAACATAGGTATTCTGACAAAGAATGTGATTTCCTGAAATGACATGAGTTTTCTTTTTCTATTTTGATTCTATGACACAAATTATGCCGAACTGCCAAGTTTGTTGCGAAATTTTCGGAGAAATTCGAAAATTTATCTTGGCGCATTTTTTCAATTTGTTCCAAGAATAATTCACTCGGCGATCTTGTTAATTTATGGCAACTTATTTCGATTTCCCTTTTTCGTTGTAGATGAGTGGATATCCATTTTTTCATCGTAGATGAGCGAAAAAATGTCATGTTTCATAATTTCAAATAATTTTAACAAAGGGCGTAAACCACATTTGGCGTTATTCTAGCTAAAACAAACGATGACAGAATTCAAATATGTAAATTCATGTATATCTTAAAACATGTGGAATAGAAAACTCTAATTTTTTGCGGGTGGGCCTAGAAATACATCTACTTTAAGATGACGTTAAAATTTTTATAGGTTATAATACATAATTTGTGTAATAGAATCGAAATAAAGAAAAATATTGGCATGCCATTTCAGAAAATGTCCGATTTTATGTCAAAATACGTGTTTTAGAAAAACGCTATTTATAAATATAATACATATCATAAGTCGCGCTCGAGACGTGAAAAACGCAAGTTGAATTTGTTAATCGGCCCAGTAGAACGTTAAATTTAGAGCTGTCTCCCCCTTTTTTTTCTGCGCAGTGTACGTTTCTGTATTTAAGTTCACTTAAGACATTGCTAACCAAGGAAATGATTTAAAAAATTTCTTCGGAAAGATTGGAAGCCATCTGCAAGAAAAGCTGTGTTTGAGTCAAATATATTTTAAACTGATGAAACAGCAGAGAGAGGTGGTAGTATTCTAAAATTACAAAGATAATCTCTGAAAGTGAAAGAAAAAAGATGCTTATCCATCTAATGTTTTCTAATTGCTCCAAATATCTAACAGTGGAATGCAATCTCAGCTTCTTAAAAAAATTAACTGAGGCTCATCTTAACATAAATATATGATGTAAGCGTGTGATATTGAAGATGCTGTGCTTGTTATTTCCCGTACAAAATAATAATCATGGATGTTATCAAATGTTTTAACATATGTTTGAATAGTTATGCTTAAGCCATTTCTTATAGTCACTTGAAAGAAATGAAGAGAGAAATCTGAAAATTTAAGTAATAATAGGAAGCATTTTTTTTTTCAATATTTGGATGGTATGTTTATATAACGGTGTGTTTAAAATCAAAATTTCTTAAACTATGTGTATGTAGTATACATTCAGATTGTTTGCAGTGTTAAAATTGTCCTAATTCAGCATAATCTATTACATTGGTGTGCAAAACTTAAGCAACAATGTACAAATTTAGCAGATAGCCATGAAATTTCAGAAAAGGAGGTCTGGTGATCAATATAATGAACACGTTAATCAGTAGAAACGTCATGCGTATGCAAATATCAGGAACGAAATTTCAGAGGCGACGTGAACGTACACAAAACGCGTGATGTCGGCGCGTGCAGCTCAACAGTAGAATAAAAGGAAGGACGGAGACGCAATTCAACATATTCTCTGCACGTGCCAGTCAGTTCGTGAAATATGGCTAGAAGAAATCACCTGGACGACTTCCCACGTGGAAGAACGATCGGAAAGCTGGAGGAGGGGCGTACTGTCACTAGTGTAGCTTCAGAGTTCGAAATCAGCAAAAGTGTCGTTTCGCGCGCTTGGAAAGCGGTCCAAACCACAGGCACAGCTGTTGGAAAGGTTGGTGGTAGCCGCCCGAGGACGACATCTGCAGGAGATGACCGATATATCGTCCTGCAGGCGAAAAGAGGCCGACAGCAGTCAGCAAGCGCCATTGCTCAGTAAACTCTGTACAGCAACGGGGCGACAAGTGTCGCGGTTTACTGTGGCCAGACGCCTTCACAAAGTGAGCCTATTCGCCCTCCATCCTGAACGCAGCCTCCCGTTGAAAGCTGGCCACCCTCGCTACCGTTTACAGTGGTGCAGAGAGCACAAAAACTGGACAACTGATCAATGGAGTTGTGTCCTTTTTACGGATGAGAGTCGGTTCAGTACCAGAAGCGATTCTCAACGCGTTTTGATTTGGCGAGGGGTCGGGAACCGGTTTTATCCCAGTAACATCAAGGAAAGACACCGTAACGGTGGTCCTGGAGTTCTTGTCTGGGGAGGCATTATGCTGAACGGGCGAACTGAGCTCCACGTTTTCGACAGAATTTTTATGGATGACAATGCACGGCCACATCGGACTCTTGATGTTGAGGAGCTACTGGAAAGTGAAGATATCACACGAATGGATGGTCAATGTACTCCCCAGATTTAAATCCCATCGAACATGTGTGGAATGCTTTCGGGAGACGCATTGCAGCACGCTTACATCCTCCGGAGAACACCCAACAACTCAAACAGATGCTGATCGAGGAATGGGCACTCCTACCGCAAGAAATGTTGCACCAGCTGGTTCTGAGTATGCGGAGACAGTGCGAAGCAACCATTGCAGTGAGGGGAGGACATATCCCATATTAAGGAACATCTGCTTGTTGTTCTTAATCTTGGATAGACATGAGTCACGATACTATGCGTTCAATAAAGCTTGTTTTTGTTTGATTCCATACCGTATGCATTGTATTCCTTTTTCAGCTCCGATGCTTTTGTCATTCTTTACGTACTTAATACTCTCCTTCCTTTCTACATTTCATGTCTCTCAGTTGGTTTCTCGTGGAGTTATGGCTAAAAACCCTGCTGTTGCTTACGTTTTGCACACCAGTGTACATTATATACCATGAGAAACTCAATATGTTTTCATTGTGCATAATATAAAGCGGAGTATAACATAAGGTTATTCATATATCAGGCTTATGAATTAAAAAAATTTCACTGAGTAAGACGAGCATTAACAATTATTTTATCACTGTGTAAGGTTTATCCTAAGTTTATTAACAGTTATTTTAAGTTTTCTATTTTTCCTATCTTATTCTAATTTCAGCTTACAATTTCCCGCCAGAATGTAAATTTAGAAACGCAGTTAATGCAAATGAGAAAGAGTACTATTTAAGTCGCGACTTCGCCGAGAGAGAGAGTCTGATTCCATGGTTAGCGCGTTTGCGTTTTGGCTAAGTCTCTCTTAGCTATTGCTACGCTCGGCCATACCTTAGGCCCTTGCTTGGCTTCGCCGATTTAATTAATAACTTAGGGGCCAACTAGTTAGATCTCTGATAGCTTCGGCTATACCTTTCAAATAGCTTAATTAGTCTAGTTTAGTTTAAATTATTATACTTTTAAGTTCAAGCCCGAGTGGAGGCTTTGTGTAAAGTTCCAAGTAGGAACTGATTGTAAATCTGCTGAAAAATAAAGGGTTATAAACCCTCTTTAAGTCTTACGTGTTCTGTTCACACACATAAGCGATTATTCGCTTGTTAGTGTTCGTGGGGTTCTAAGTTACAACTTTAGGATTAAATAGTAAAAGCCACAACTGTATTATTTTTCTTATGAAACACAAAAATTCAAATAAAAATTTTAAATAAAATCTGGGTTTTTAAGGCCTTTGTAGCAATAAAAGTAATTGCTACCTTTACATGTTTAAGTCATGAGACCCTTTTCAGAAGTATGTGCCTAACTTGGAAATATTTGGTTAATTTGAACATAATCATATATGTGATTACACTGGTGTGCAAAAATTAAGGACGAAGTCGAAAAATTAGCATATCAGCTGAACGAAGAGGCAGAGCGGACAGAAAAACCAATCAGGAGATTAAGTAAGGTGATGTACGGTAGCACATACGCAGATATGCAGGTAGACGTAATGGGGGAGTGTCTGAGTAGTATAAAGCATGTTGTCGGTGTAAGATCAGTATTTCTGGCAAAGAGATTGCACGCCGTATAGCAGTTAAAATCACACCGAGTTGCTGCCTCAGCGAGAAACGGCGAATAATCAATCTGTTAGACGACATCTGGATGCTTTTACCCGAGGTCGAATCATTTGGAAGTTGGAGGAAGGCCGCAGTGTGACAAGTGTGGCTGCAGAGTTCGGAATTGCTCACAGCATCGTTTCACGACTTTGGAGAAAATTTCAAACTACAGGAACAGCTATCCGGGGGTTTAGTAGTGGTCGTCCACGAGGAACCACACCCGCAGATGACCGGTATATTGCCTTACAGGCCAGAAGAAACAGGCGGCAGACAGCGGGAGAAATCGCTAGACACACGACACAGGCGACTGGACGACCGATATCGCGTTTTACCGTGGCCAGAAGACTGCACGGTGGTGGTCTGTTTGCACGACGCCCTGTACGGTGTGTACCTCTAACGCCTGCTTATCGGAGAAGGCGTTCTCTGTGGTGCCGGGAACACCGGAATTGGAGAGACAATGAAAGGGGAAGAATACTCTTTACAGATGAGAGCAGATTTAGTCTGAGTTGCGATTCTAGACACATACACATCTGGACAGATCGGGGAACACGCAATAACCCCTTCAACATCATCAAAAGGGACTGTTTTGGAGGTCGCGGAGTTCTCGTTCGAGCAGATATAATGCTTGGTAGCTGGACCGACCTTCATATCTCCCAAGGAGGTTCGTCACCAGGGACTGCTATTGTAACGAGGTTCTTCTGCCTTACATGCGTCTTTTCACAAGGGCTATGGGTCCTCAGTTCCTCTTCATGAACGATAACGCTCCACCTCATCGGACAGTTACTGTCGAAGAGCTGTTGGAGAGTGAAGATATTGAACACATGGATTGGTCGGCAAGGTCTCAAATCCCGTTAAGCATGTAAGGAACTTACTAGGGAGACCCGTGGCAGCACGTAACTTATCGCCAGTAACCATTCCAAAACTGCGATTGGTGCTACAAGAGGAACGAGCAGCAGTGTCTCAACAGCTCATTAACAACTGCATATCCAGCATGCGTAAATAATGTGAAACCTGCCTAGCATTCAGGGGAGATCATATCCCCTATTAAAGACCGGATGTTTCTTGCTGGACACTCATCAGAGGGATGTTTCGGCCTTCAGTCGCATTGCGCTCCATGCTACTTTTTCAATAAAGCTTCTTTTTATCCCTCTGATTTCTATTTTAGTAAGTGTTGCTTACATTACTCATGTACTTACGTATTGGGGATCTTACGGTATTAAATGTGCTGATTTGGAAAGCTTTTGTACAAAGTTATATTGAAAAAACCGTCTCGTCCTGAATTTTTGCACACCAGTGTATTTTAGAATCTGGATGTTTAAAACTCTTTTCGCTATTGAAATGATTGCTTTTGTTATAACATTTTGGCATTAAAGTTCTTCAGAGTAGTATATTTATAGGTTAAAATGTTTGTTAATAAGAATTTATTTATTAATGTAATGTTTCTGAGAGAAATATGTGGAGATTACTTTACGTTTTTAACAGTTATTTTAAGTTTAAACTTTGTTTTAAGTTTAAAGTTTTATGCAAATGAGTTAGAAGAAGTATTTAAGGAAAGTTTAAATTGCTTCGAGAGAAAGTGCTTAGGATTCCTTAATAGCGCATGTTTGCCTTCCGGTCTTCGTACTTAAGTTTACTACGCTTTGGCTGCATTATACGTGCATGTTGAGAATCACCGGCTAGGTTCATTTACGGACCAAGTACGTTAGGTATTTGTGTCTAGCTTCGACTAAGTCTACTTAGTTTAGTATTAGATTAGTTTCTTATTTTCTTATAAGGATTTAAAAGCCGAAGAGGGGGCTTTCCTGGAAGCAGGAGAAGGGGCCTTCTGTTGTCATTTCTTTAATTGAATAAAAGGCCATTTAACCCTTCCTAAATCCCTATAGTAACTACTTAAACGCAGCGATAATTTGCTACTTAGTTTACTACGATACTCGATATTATATCTAGATAAAGAACTGAGGAACATTAGAAGTAAAAAAAATGATTGCCTGATTATTTATATTGAGGAAAATATATTTCTAATATATTAGATAATAACTGTCTTTGAATCTAAATAGAGTTATTTTCGTTATTTGTATAAATTTAAGCAGAAATATTTTTCATATAAATCTGCTATGACCTGAATGTTTCATGGTTTTTGCTTTGTTGAAGTACATGTTTTGGAAAGTATTTACTGACATTAAGACTCTTTCAGATAGAGTGTTTATTATTAGAATTTGGTTTATGGGAATCTATCCATGCCCATTATGCTTCTGGAAATGAAATCAAATACCTATTATACTGTTCAATTATGATAATGATGGTATATAGGTAAAAAAAATTAGGTGCAGAGGTATTATAAAATGCTTTATGATTCTGCTAAAATTAGTTATTTAAGGACTTTATAGCGGTTAAAACAATACTGCGGTTATCTGCTTAAATCAATAAGGTTCTCTTCCAACTGTATATGCTATGTTAAGTTGCATGATTTATGCGAATTTAATCATACGTTTGATTCTGTTATAATCTGGTTATTTCACGGCTGTCACAGTTTTTAAGAAAGGTTTTTGGAGTTTTCGCATAAGAACTTTTGTAAAAATAGGTTTATAATTAAAAATTTGGTTTATGCGAATCTACTCATGCATGCAGTTTCCGAAATGAAATCAAAAAGTTAATACCTATTTATTTATATTCAGTCGGTACTTATCTTAGCTAGGTAATTATATGTTATGAACATATGTAGATCTGAGAAATAAAAGATTGATGTTTGAAGTTTTTGCCTTAAAACTATTTAGAACTTTAGAAACAACATTGAATTAAATAAGTGAAACCCCACAAGGGTAACATAAAAATTTGTTGTAGTGTTGAAAGTAATCGAAAACATAAATTCTTCTCCTAAATGTACAGATGAATTATAGTCGAAGATTTGCGAACTAAGCATAATATCTTCTTGCACTTGCATTACTTTTCAGCCAAAGAATTAATATATGGAAATCTCTTATAATAAAGACGTTTCATAAATTTAAAAAAAATTCTTTTGCTTTAACTACTATAAAAGATATATTTTAATAAGGGGTAATAATCTGTAATTTTTATGGTAAACCTTTCCTGCATTTCTGCTGTTCTTATGTTTCGCCAGAATACATAAATGAAGAGAGTTTTTAATTAGGACAGATAATCTAAATTTAAGAATTCGAATGGAAAATCTAGCCGGTCATGATGAAACTTCTCCGTATTTAGCTACCTTCACTATTGTTGCTACCAGCAGTTCAATTTTATGCTACTGAAAATTTAGTAGTCGTTGATTTGGGGAGCTAAGATGTTAGAATTTAAATTTAGACTTATAATTTCGATCTAACTTTTTTAAAACGAGCTTTGGAAAGTATCAAATGTTTAGTTCGTTGTATCCGATCTGATAGAAAAAGAGATTGCCTCCAAAATATGAAAAAAAGAAAATGAAAAGGGAATCCGAAATCACTGTTACTTTAATGTCGCGCTACAGGGTTTCTTAAGATTTTTTACACTCTCATTTTGAGCTCGCGGTTTACCATTGTGAACAGTTGAGTATTTGAACTCACTCTTGCTGATATAAATCTTTTTTATTGTTGTTGTCGTTGTTTTAACTTTAGTTTTAAAAAAACACTTTCTTCACATTTATGCGACATACAATTCAACAGCAAAATCACAAAATATTTAAAAACAGCACCTCAGTTTTAGAATTACAGAATCAGTGTTAAGTATTGCTATAAATTTTTAAGCCTAAATGGCTATTATTCTCAAACCTCACTTTTGCGTTGAATCATTTTTGTTGCCTGTTACATTTTTCAAATATTTAGCCTCTTGTGCAACCTAAAATAATTAATATAAATAAAATAACTAATAGCCTAAAATAATTAATATAAATAAGAAAAAAGTATTTATAATGCTTTTAATAACTTTAGCTAGGGTAATTTCACAGGTCCAGCTGGCAACTAATTAAAGGTATAAAGAACTGCATTTATTGACCCGTTTAGGTTTTTAGTCAGTAACAGGCAGATTAAATTTAAAAGAAAAATTAAATGTCTTGGGCTTCGCAAAACATCATCAAACTGACTCGCGGAAGTTGAAAATGTTTGATCTCGGATATCTTTAGAATTCCAGTAAACGTATATTAAATATTGCCACAATTTTTTATTTGCTATGTTATACCTTTAAAAATAATACGTGGCTGTAATAACATTAAATGGTCACAGACTTTTATTTTTGTTGTCATGTTTTTTTTAATATAGGTTACAATATTTTTTAAAAAAAACAATACCTAGAGATACATCTAATGGCAACATTTTGCTATTTGTTTTGCTGAATATTTTTTTATAGTCGCTACATTATTGCTTTAAATATAATACACTGCGGTAGCATTTAGTGCTAACATATGAAAAGGAATATGGACACAGAAGATGAGGTTTTGGACTAATAGCACTTCTAGGGCAAATGAACTGATTAACATAGTGTGACATCAACCAAAAGAAGTGAATAAAAAATCTCATTTTAAAAACTCATATTAATATTTAATTATAATTGCTATTACGCACAGATATTAAATTTGCTATCTGTCCTTTTCCCATTTTTATACTTTAATTAATTTACAAGATAGCTTTCTCAGCATACATTTCATGCTTCTGAACCTTCCTCAGAATTACACATCTCTCCTCAAATTACACATTTATAGTATGGAACAGCTATTTTATTCTTCAAAATGTAAAAATGCGACAAATGAATAACAAAAATATTGACCCATTTACCTTGAAATTTTTCTTAACTTCTGTCTACAAAAATAATCTCTAACTTTGTACTGATGGAATATAGCTTGCATGAAAAGTTTGTCCACATGTTTTCCATGTCTTACATTTCTTCAACATTTTTCTCAGCATCAAAGTAAATGTTATTGGCAGCATTTCCTATTTTAATACCGGTCACAATGTTTTCATCACTTGGATCTTCAGTAACATGTAATATTATCTCCATCGAATGGTTGAAAGCGCTCTATATCACATTATAAAATTGGAGAAATTCTATGTTTTCGATTAATTTAGCTGTATCTCATCATCGGACAGCATCACATGTTTCAGCGTAAATTGTAGTCTGAGGGCGGCCATTGCGAGGCTCATTATTAATACTAAACTAGCAGGCCTTGAAGTAAGAATCAAAATTTCGCAGTGCTTTAGAAAGGATTACTTCTCTCCTAATATCTGTGACGTCTCAGTGTGAATGTACTTTGCTGAATTTCCCTGGAGAAACAGAAACATCACGATGACCCTGAACCCCATAGACAGGAAATTTGTTTGTGACTCCCCGCTGTCATGCCAGCTTTTACTTCCAACACAAAAAAGGTTATATGACTTAGTATTTGCACAGTTCACACTAAGAATTCATCAAATGAGCCCACAGTTGGTTTTCTCTTTCAACTAGAAGGGAACAAAGACAAGAATTTTTTAGCAACCACTGATATAAGAAAAGGTTCGATATAAACTAGGTTCACTATACCAGGAGTTTAATAGTAATTTGAATCACATTATCTCTCCAGCCAAAAGCAAGTACCGGAAGTTTAGTTTTTAATTTTTTTAGTTTTGTAACTTCAACAGCAAGTTAAATAAATCCTTTAGTTGCTTTACACTATTTATCGCACGTAGCGAAAGAGTATTTGATTACTTCTTATTCTGCAATGAAAACCAAAGACGAAACAATAACTTACTGATAGTCTAGAGCAAATTTTTCCAACGTGGGACTCACGCCCCACAGGGAGGGAATTCGATTGCTAAGGAGAGTAATTCGAAAATGGACTCGTCCAGATTTTAATTAGACAAAGGACGTTCAAATTTCCAAATTTTCTTCAGGAAGTCGAAACTTCATTTTTTATTCCTCAAAATAAAGAATAATGTGTGAAAATAAAAATAAAAAAATAAATAAAGAATATTCGTAAAGTGTGGTGCGTTTAAAATATTTTATAAAGAATTTTCGCTATAGACATGGATATTTAAATGCTTAGAAACTTCTTTCTAAAGCCTATCATTCAAGTTTCTTTTGTGAACAGTTCAATTTTTGAATATTAAAAATTATGTATATGCTAGGGGGAGCATAAGAATTTTAGAGAAGATTAGGTGGGACATAGCACAAAAAAGGTTGGGAAACACTGGCCTAAAGGGTTAGACGAATGTTTAGATCAGGTTAAACCTGTAAGTAAAGTGTTAAGATCGAAATTTATAGTTCAGTTTTATTAATAGAGAAATGCTATAGTAAAATACTATTGTAATAAAACTGTTATGATAAAGAAATGTTACAATGGAATAACATTTTACCAAATGTTATAGTATTACACAAAATTAATTACTGATGCAAATTACCACGTGTGCCCAATCATCGCTTGATCTTTAAATAAAATAAATACGTTGCGCTATATAAAATGCAATAACCCGATTTGAAAGTTATGATAAGTGTTATAGTCTTTTACTAGGAAATTAGAATTGCAACTGTATTTACTCCTTATTTGTATAGTGCCAATAAGACATACTGCAGACAATAATACGACTTTCACATGTGATTACGTTATTTCTTTTTTTAGTAGCTACTGAATTAATTTTTATGATTATGTGACATATTTCCAAAGAGACAGTACAGATTTCATCATTATTTTTACACTGAGATTTCATAGAGAAGTTATACGCGCTCATGAAACAAGGGTCTATCCGTAAATATCCTACTAAATAAACTTTCGACGAAATATTTAACACTGAAAAATCATTGCTACTGATCTGTTCTTGAATTTGTGCTGATTGTTTTGTAAGTGTGAAGAAGTTGCACTAAGTTATATCTACTTTATTCTTTAGATGACAGTACATGGCACGCGCTCACAATATCAGGACGAATTCTTAACCGAAAAACATCGTTCTTTGACAAATGAAAACACTCCCTTCAAAATGAAAATTCATCGAGCCATTCTCAGTTGTTTTCACCTCACAGTTGTCTTGATTACACCAGTCAAATTTCGGAATTTGAAGATTGTCACTACACCATAACTGCAGATATAGCGCAAAGAAGCGTAAAAGGGAGAGTGAGACCGAAGCCTCCATCCCTAGCAACGCACTGTTGAAAAAAGAGAGAGAAAAAAAACCGGCTCGGTGAGAATTTATGCCCTCACGCTGAGAAAATTCGATGAAGATTTATTAATCGTAACTGCGAAGGCTTGCTTTCACATCCAGTTAGTTTAACTCCTGTAAATTACATGAAATCATAGTAGTATTTCTTGAATTTTCATCTGACAAGCTAATATCTTGTTTCTTTTAGTGAACTTGAGTTTGCTCTTTTTGTGAGAGCAATTGTTTACCTTAGTAAGGTAACTTTATTATTAATTTGCTTATTTCTTCACTTTTAAAGTAGCTGTTGTAAGTTGGTTGCTTTTAAGCTGTAATTGTTTACTTTAAATTAAATTTGGTAATGTTAATCTTAATTATCCTTTAAAGATGAAGTTTGCTTTTAATTTTTGCTTGAAAAACTTGAATTTTGTTTATTTGGTTTTATTATTGTGTTTTGTTTGAGGTTGTTTTGCATTGACCTTTAAGGTTATTTAACTTTTAAATTTAAAAATTTTTCTGCTTGTTGCACTAGTTTTATGCGTAAATTTAATTAGTTTTTCCTGTTTAATTTTTCACTCTTTCTCTTAAAGCTATGAATCTATATTTTCTGTCTCAAGTGTTATAATTTCGACTGATGTAATAAAAAACTTAATTAGTAGAAAACTTTCCTGAATAACTGTGTAACTGTTGTAATAAAAACATATGTACTAGAATGAATTGAAACTTCAAGTACTAGAATTAAAATTCACTACATAGAATTTAGTTAATTGTAATGAAAGAATTTATGTAATAGAATTAAATTTCAGTATTAATTGTTAACAGTATATTTTCAACAAGCTGATGTAAGGAAAAACTTCCAGTTTCCAGAATTTGTTAGAGCTATTTTCTTATCTTTGGCAAACAGCGTCCCTTCATTTTGAAGGTGACCTTTTAGTCAAACATTGTACCATATGTCTTTATTTGAATATTTTGCACCCTTCTATAGCAGGGTTCTTTTACGTGTAAATGTTGTATAGGGTGCGCTTAGGAGGGGTAAAAATTTTGACTTTACAGCTTTCGCATGTATTAAATTTACGCCCTGCTGGTATGCAGATGAGGCTAGTGATGATATGAATTTTTTTTTACTTCGCCTTTTCGGAGGCGGGGTGTTTGACCTCTCAAAGTGTCCTTGAATTTTTTTCATTGTAAATTGCGAGATTTAAGCCAAGCTCTAGAAGTCGGTACACCCACGCCCTCGGAAAAACACATCTTCGTCGCTCAGACGGTTGGTGGAACTGAGCGACCTTCACCAAGGTTCCCACCAAGTGAAGAAAAACGTCTGCGCGGGATTTCCGAGCAGCTGGAGTTGAAGCGGAGACGTAGGAGAAACTCACTTCCCTAGACAACGACGACCGACAGGTATACGAGACGTGTCTAATTTGAACCGCAGAGGCTGGCATGCAGGATCTTGAAAGCATTGGACCATCCTGACGGAATAGGGAGAAGGACTGTCTAGGGCGGATACATGAGTACAGAGCCTTGCCTCGGACACTGATAAACCCTTTCAATTAATTTATACTTATTCATTTCTATTTTTTATTTTTGTAGAAATGCTGTTTTTGCCAGAAACTGTGTGCGATGAAGTGCTTTGTTTCCTCGTTGATATATAGCTTAAAACCATTTAGCTTCCGGGTCATTTCCTGGTCACTTTTTACTGAAATTTCTATAGCTGCTATTTGAAAATCTAAAATCTGCTAATAAACATTTGTTGTTTTACTTAATCCATTTGTGTGTTTTAATTTAAAAGGAATATACTAGACTAAAATTAACTTTACTGGGTTCACATTGTAACTTTCTTAGCACAACACAAAGTAATTAGTTTCTCTTTAATGTAACAAAATGCTATATCTGTTGGTATTTATACGATTTTGTCTTAGGTTCCACTTCAAGCTAGTGTATGACTAAATTGTCATACCATTTCTCACATGCTTATATATATATACCTGATTACATGTTGCGCAGAATAGTTTTGAATCATGAATGTGATAACTTTAAGTAGTACCTTTACAGAAAGAATTTGTTTACATGTATTCATAGCATATTAAAGCCAACTTAAAATTGATTTTTGCCTAATTTTGCATTTGATGGAAACATATATATATGTGCGTGTGTAAACAGTGAATTTTTAAGAGGGCTTATTTGTGAAAACTATTATTAATATCACACACGGGGAAATTATCATATTATTTTAAAACATCTAATTTCTAAATTTTGTCATTTTCTTTAAACTTCTATTTCCCAGTGAACAGCAATAACACGTTTAGTTGCATTATTAAGTGAAAACACAATATGTGAAGAGAAGCATTTGTGGTAGACGTCTGAGGAATATCAAGTCATATTCACATTAACAGCAACAACTAAATATTATGCGCTCGTACATAAATATTTCCTTTACAAAGAAAGTTCGATTCCGGTTACCCGAATACGTTTTGTGAAGTAAGATAAAGAAAAATAAGTTCACAGTGTAGCTGTAAGTTTAAAATTAACACAGTACATCGGTTTCAACATAAATCCCATTTTTTTTAAGCGAGAGAAAAAACAGCTACCAATATCTATTAGAAAAATCTCGTTCATACATCATTGAAAAGATAAGGAAAAATAAAGAAACAGAATTACTAAGTCAGCGTGAAAAGACGGGAAATCGATATTGCATTAATGTCTGTCTTTTCTTGTTGTGTCTATGAAGAATGTCAACATTAATTTTTTATATGAAGTAATGTTTTACTCAATCTGACAGTTTCTGAAAGAAGGATGATATCTAACTTACTTAAAAATAAAATTTCTGGTTATGAAGCTGGTAAACTAAAAAGAAAATTTCGCGTTCTATTATAAAAAAAATTGTTAAATTTTTACGATGAAAAATAGAACGTTTCTTTGATCATCTTTGGTATATATAAGTTAATCATAACTATAAATAATGTTTATACTTGAGAAATGGTAGTTTGAGAACTCGGAAAAATAAATGTGCAATGTAAAGAAAAAATGTGTAAAAGAATAGAATGTATTTTTTCATTTAAAATTTGTAAATGCAAGACTAAAGTCCTCATTTATAACTAATAGAACATTTTCATCAATAATTTTTATCTTTTCGTTTGAGGACTACAACCTGTTAAAAGGTATACTGTTTTTTTAAAGAATCATCTACCTAAGACTAAGAAATTACATTTGATTATGTAAGTTAAAAGGAGGAAATAATTTTTAAAGTTTTATTTAAACTACGGTAAAAACAAAATAATGAAATAATTGCAAAATTTGATTTATTTCTTTGGATTACTTGATTAAAGCGAAGCAAATCAAGTGTCATTTTCGGTGAGAAGGAATGACTTCAGGGAGAGCTTCCTAAGAATAACTAGGTTTCAATTACGTTGTCAGGCACAGTTACAGGTAACACGAAAACACACACACAGCGAACTTGGACACAATTAACCAATATTTCATATTGGGAACTCATATTCTATATTTATATTACGAATACTTCATTTTTTTTCTAACTTAAAACGTTTACCAACTGGAGCACACGATAAATATTGCTTAACAAATGAGGTTTCGATAACATATTGTTGCGAAAAATTCGGCGGTTGCGCCTGTATGTAAGCTTTCCGGCATAGCACTAGGGTTGTTATAAAATAGTGTATGGTAGGGTTGCCAGATTGGCGACCAAATAGGAGATATCCCATGGTCCAATCGGGAAGCTTCTAGAATAACTTCCTGTCGAGATATTTCTCGAAACGTGTGGAACTTAAAGAAAAGCTATATAAACCCTTGCGTTTCTGAGACGAGTAGTTGAGATTATTGTGATTAGTTGCGAGCAGTGTGATTAATAGTGAGAGGATTGTGAGAATCACTGCTTACTGTGAGTGCTAAGCTACGCGAGAGTTTTTGTGAACGGAAAGCAATCGAAATAGTGCTTTGCCGTGAAGCTATCTTTACAGTATAGCTTGACAGTGTATTGGTGATTGTTCCATGGTGTTTATTATAAGTTTAGTGTTGCCGCGAAGCTACCTTTACAGTTACAGCCTAAAGCTGTGTTGCTGATTGTTTCAGCGTATTTATTGTAGATTTTCGACGCTTTTAAAGGTCATTTTGGAACTGTGCTGTAAATAGTGATTCTCGTAAATAAATTGTGCTTTTTATTGTTCTACATCGTGTTTTCATCGGATACTCTTAAATCCACGAACCCGTATAACGCAACAACTGGTGTCAGGAGTGGGGTTTGAGAGTGAATGCCAGTCACTCGTCTACAGGAGAAAGCAATGGCGGAGGAAATGAAAGCTTTGATGGACATGTTAGCAGCTCTGAAAGCCGGACAAGAAGAGATGAAACAAGACATGAAAGCTGGACAAGAAGAGATAAAACAAAAAATGAAAACCGGACAAGACGAGATAAAAGCCGGATATAATGAGATAAAAGCTGGCTATGAAGAGATGATAGCCGAGATGAAGGCCGAGCGCGAAAAGAGGAAAGTCGGCCGAGAAAAGGTACGAGAGCAACTACAACAGATGAAAGAGGAGCTTGCAGAAGAAACTGTAGCCATAAAAAAAGATGCGGAAATCAAAGTGGCATCTGAAGAGTCAGAGGACGAAGAAACGGAGGAAGTAGCTGGTGGAGTGTTTGAGAAAGATCCAGAAATCATGGATGAAACATCTGACGTGATTAAAGAAAGAGAACGAAAACATAAAGAAATAAAAGACGAGAACGAAGGTTTTGATTCTCACGTGCCTGAAGTAGAGACAGAAGAAAGTGAAAATGCGGCTGTCAAGATCATAGAAACTGATAATGAAGTTACGAAGTCGCAGTTAGCAAGCATTGAACGATCTGATGAGATGTGTTCACATGTTCACATCACATGTTCATGTGATGCTGAGATGGAAGAAGCTGATGTACAACTTACGCGGAGTGCTCCAGCATTGCAAGAAAGTTTACCCATTTCGCAATCCATGTGCGTGTCTTATAGTGCAGATTGTGCAGACAAGGACTTGATTCTAAACCTGGATACTTCTGCTTGTAAAGGATCGGATTCTATTCATGGTCCTGGTGTAAACATTGGAACTCGCTTTCAGGAAATAGAGGTAAATAAGCATGTACCTCCTGCTGTGAGTATCGAGGTGAATTATACACACGGTGCGAATAAACTACAGAGTGGTGAACGAACTGTTTCAGATCTTCCTGTGCAAGAAAAGTCTGAAAGGACAGAATCTTCAGACTGTGATATGAAAAACAGAAATATATCTGAGAACTGCTGTGGAAAAGTATTTGACCCGGGTATAACTTAGTGAAAAGCCTAAGACTAAAATCCATTCTGAACTTTAATAGTATAGTTTAAAATTGTTATGTGTTTAACTTGTGTATATAATTTGTATATAATGTAAATATTTGTTTCTTTAGTTATGTTATTTGTTTGTTTTATTACCTTTTGTATGTATCGAATTATGCTCCCAACCAGGGATTGTACTGCCCGGGACGTGCAGTCCTTGGGAGGGGGCAGTGTTGCGAAAAATTCGGCGGTTGCGCCTGTATGTAAGCTTTCCGGCATAGCACTAGGGTTGCCATAAAATAGTGTATAGTAGGGGTGCCAGATTGGCGACTTTATCGCCCATTTGGCGACCAAATAGGAGATATCCCATGGTCCAATCGGGAAGCTTCTAGAATAACTTCCTGTCGAGATATTTCTCGAAACGTGTGGAACTTAAAGAAAAGCTATATAAACCCTTGCGTTTCTGAGAGGAGTAGTTGAGATTATTGTGATTAGTTGCGAGCAGTGTGATTAATAGTGAGAGGATTGTGAGAATCACTGCTTACTGTGAGTACTAAGCTACGCGAGAGTTTTTGTGAACGGAAAGCAACTGAAATAGTGCTTTGACGTGAAGCTATCTTTACAGTATAGCTTGACAGTGTCGTGGTGATTGTTCCACGGTGTTTATTATAAGTTTAGTGTTGCCGTGAAGCTACCTTTACAGTTACAGCCTGAAGCTGTGTTGCTGATTGTTTCAGCGTATTTATTGTAGATTTTCGACGCTTTTAAAGGTGATTTTGGAACTGTGCTGTAAATAGTGATTCTTGTAAATAAATTGTGCTTTTTATTGTTCTGCATCGTGTTTTCATCGGATACTCTCAAATCCACGAACCCGTATAACGCAACAATATTTATCAATGGCTAAGCAAAAATGCTTACGCCCTGAAAATCTTTCATAGAAAGGAGCACCTTTGCACTTGATCATCGAAATTTTAAAGCAAAATCTCTTTCACAAACGCAGCATATGACAATATATCACGCGTTTAGCAAAGTTTGCTTCTAATTATCAAGTAATTTGCGCACAATTTGGGCCGCAGCTGAACATTAAATGCTTTGTAATTTTACTTATATCACGCAGAATTCAATGACAAAGAGATGCCATCTGGACTAGATTCTTCAAGTATAGGCTACATGGAAAACAACATAATAGAATTAAAAGACGAGTTACATTTATCGAAACATGAATTATTCTAAGAATGCTGTCCGGAGGAAGCATCTGTTAGTTATTAATCTTGATCGACACATAACACTTCTTAGTTGATGATAATGAAAAGTCCGTTGCGTTCTTTAATAGAATTTTCATATTGTTGTTTGTTTCGTATTTGTTGCTTGTTTCTTTACTAAAATGTTCTTTCTTTTTGAACCATTTCTTTTTAAAGCTTCATTCCCGCATATCTTGTTATCGTAAATAAAATGAAACAGTAAGAATGACAGTAGTAGAATATACTTTATATATTTCAATCGTAAATTACTTACGTAGAAAGAAAACATGATATTTTATTCACAGTGAAATGTCTAGTTACTTAATTTTCAGAATGACAGCTGAAGTAGGGCAGGAACCAGGCAGGAGAAGGGTTAAAAGAACTCTTTCTTCAACTCTTTCAAAATTCAGAATCCGTCGAGTTGATGCTAAAGGACTACTCCTGGCTCGGAGGGGGGGGGTAACTCAGCTAACAAGAATTAAACTTAAAATTCAAAGATATTAACACAACAATAGACTTTTCCTCAGGGCCCAAATAATCCTGTTATATAAAACCTCGTCGAAGTCTCGTGGCAGCAAACTAAAAGCAGTTACGCCACTTTAACCATCAATAAACGCAGAAACAGAAGCTTACGCTACAAAGATTCAGTGCTTGCCCACTCTTTTCTCACTTTCTTCTAGAACTCTGTATTTAAACCTTTACCCTTAATTGGAATTTGCATTCCTTCACGCGAGCTACTAAATTTAAATATTCTGGCATAGACAATTAGGGGAATGAAGGCTTATAGGAAAGTAACTTAAAGTTAACTGGTTAGTGAAAATTAATATCAACATCAAAATGTTTGTGTAAAAATATTGTAAAAGATTTGATTTTGCTTTTCTCCCCAGTTTTATATGATTATAAATACTGCTTTTGTTGTTCTACTTTATCTGACTGATGCTTCTGCACTTCCGCAATGCAATATCATTAAGTACTTTGGATTCAAATTAACATTCAAACGACCTTGGTAACGTAGTTTGATTGTATTATATTCTTGGTCCAACAGCTTCATTTCTTTATGCGCTGGTTATTACTACTGAAAACGTTATTGAAAAATTAAAAATAAATTTTTGATCTGAAACAAGCGGCTGAAGGATATAAAATTTGGTAGCTTACGTGCCAGAATGCAGTATTGTCTTCATTGTTATCTAGAAATTTAAAGCATTTCAAATTTCTTTTACGTATAACCAGTTCCAGAAAAGTTCAATGTTTCATGTAACATGATATTGCTAATATCTGGTCTGAAAAAAATTTTTTTCTTTAGTTTTTTGCAATAGGAGAAGACCATTTCATTCAGATATTTTAAACATTGATCAATTTTGCTACCGTTCTCAGATAGTTAATCACTTGAAAAGTTGTCGGAAAGCTGTCATAAAAGAAATTTCCTCTTTGTTTAAGAGGGCCTTATCATGAAATATATTTTCTGACAAGTTGAAATATTTCCCTCTGTAGCCATTAGCTTCAGTTTTACTCTTGGTCTTTCTCTGTCCCCTTAGATGTAGGTTTTACTATTTTTAAATAGAAGTATGAACATCCTGATTTCGAAATATTACGCAGAACACTTTAATGTTTATCACACACCATTCATACATGATTACTATATTTTTCTTGCTTAAACCCAAGTATAAATGACCAGTGTTTTTAAACATTGGTCATCTATACTGAAATCAGAAGCTGACGCAACTGGGCAATTATATGAACTTAAAAAAATGAATATAAATTTTAAAAATAACTTAAGATATTCTTAATGTAAGTATTTCTTTAAAAGTTTTAACTTTTTTAGACTGAACAGATGACCAACAAGTACAAAGACACCTTTACGTAAAAAACCTACGTTAAATCCTTGAAGAGCCACTTTTTATAGCAATCAATGAAGGGTATAGAAATCAGAAACTGTAATTAAATTACTAAATAACCTTCTTAATCCCTGTTTATATATTCACTTAAATGTTCTTGAAATAAATTTGAAATGAATGAACCGAGAGAGAGAGAGATTTTATCAGCATAGAACTGATCGTCACTCTACTTTGTTTATTTGCTGTTTGAATTTAATGCATCGATTTAAATTTTGACCAACCGCTTTCGATTTGCAAAGACTTAGGGCAAGTCAAGATTTATAGGACATGTTTCATTTTGCATTTTATATTCAATTTCAGTTTTAACCTATGTTCTGAAATACCAACAAGCTTTAGATTTTTATTTCGGCTATTCTTTTCAATTTGTGGAACCGTTAGGTTGTTTGAATAGTTTTTACTTCCTTGTACAAACTAAAAAGGAAGTATTGTAATCGCGAAAAATTTTGGGTATCATATTTCAACTAAAATATGCATTTTGACAGCTCTCGAATGCAATTTAACGATATTTTTGCGTGACAACCATACGTAAGGACAAAATAAAGCAATCTTTCCCCCCAAAATATATTATAAAACTGGTTTAAAATGGATTCGGAAGATGTTTTTTCGTGGCCTTTGTGTGTACGTATGTATGTATTCATGTATTTCGCATAACTCAAACACGAGTAGCCTCAGGACGTTGAAAATTTGTATATAGGACTGCTATAATATGTAGATGTGCACATCCTATTTTGGTTACTATCGGCCGCACCAAAAGTATATATATGTGTGTATATATATATATATATATATATCCAGTATGTGTTACTCGGCTCAATGAGCTCAGTTTCGTTATTCTTATATGTTTGTAAATTGTGCATTTTGTGCATCGTCCGGTTAAGGTTTTTATGCCTTTAGTAAATCTTCATACAATATTGGTAAAATCATCAACAATTTAAAAGTTGTTTAAGTGCGGCTAAGCTAATTATTATTAATATAGCAGCCATATTTGTTTAGATTTGAAACTTAGTAGAATAGTTTATTTGTTTATTATAGTATTATAGTATTTGATTATAGTATTTGAACAGAACATGTGGCAAAGATTAGGTAATTCTTCAGATGGTATACAATTTTTGTGCATTCTCAGTTATAAAATGAATGAGATGCACCCCTGTTGAGTAAACCTAGCGCCACAGTGTCGCTATGGTAATCAAATATAGTGAATTTTAAAGAGTGCATTTATTCTATTGTGGTTTATGCGCTATCGACGAAGTAGATTTGATTCAATCCAATAACTAAGTTATATTTAATTTAATCCAAATGAAATTCAATTTGCGTATAGTTTAATATTCCGTAGAAGGAAGTCGTGTGGTGTAAACATAAATATAATTTCTAATTAATTTCAACTAAAAATCAGGTTTTTTATTGCAAATTTTAATACTCTTAATTTTCTAAAATCTAACTATTTCGATGAAAAATCAAATATACGCTTTAAAATTTTCATTATAGAACAAATACCTCATAAAATCTTTAACTCATTATATTTGATAGGTAATTAAACAGCTGCATGAATCGAAAATTACCTGAATTGAAACATTTATATTAGGTTATATTAGATTAGGCTGCCATTACATGTTTAGCACAGAATTTCGAATACGTCTGTAATAAGACCCAATATATAAGATTGGGCATCCGTTTTCTATTTGCAAAATATATTTCGTTTGTCAATTTTGCATTAAAGACTAAGTTTTTATTGTACTGTGATATTTTACTTGCATTTTCTTTATTGTTTATACATTCATTGACTAATTGCTTTATCATTTTCAGTGACCAGAAGTTTGCATGGATTCTGATTTTAACTAAAGAACGAAGGAATATCGTAACTTCATTGTTAAATTCGCGACAAGTTCAAAGCTTCGTACTTAAGAATGAAGTTCAAGCAATCATGCACTAATAAATCTAAATGTAATCGTTAACACAATGATTTACGTTTTTGACGTCTAGAGCTGGTTAATAATCTTGAAAAAGAAACGCAGCCGCTAATGAGATTAAATTTTTTACGATTATATGAAACAGAATGCTAAATTATAGTCAAATCTTACTGGAAATAGAGAATCTAATTCAAATCAGCTTATATTGTTGCAAGTTTTAATTCGGCTGTATATATCTTTTAACTGACAAGTTAAAACATATATAATATATATATATATAAAAAAATTTAAAAACCGATAAAACATATCGGTATTTAAATTTAATTTCTTATTCTATTCACATTGTCTTGCATACAATGAGGGACATTATTTTATACCCACAATTTCTGCTTTCAGTAAATTCTTTATAATACAAACACGATTTTAAGTAATGTATAGTTATCATTAACGCTTGCGTGTTATGCTTCCAAACTGGAACTTCAATTTACACTCTGAATGGCTCGAGGTTTCGCCAAGAAAGCACAAATTTCCAAAAACTACCATGATAAATAATTATTAGTCGAAAGGGGCTTTAGTCCAGAAGGACTATTGCTTTCGTTTTGCGATTTTGCGTAGGAAACATTAAAAGTCTGAATCACCTTTCAAACTGTTGCCACCACATCTTGCAGCCCTGTATTATATTTAAAAAAGTTAAATAATGAAAACGCTGCATAAATGTATGTATATTTCTCCAAATGCGATAAAACAACGGTACCTAGAGCCATCCAGTTTTGAACAACATACGTTTCCTCCCGAATATGCGCATTTGGAATTTGGAATTTGTTTTATTATTTATTTCATATTTTGTAAAACTTTAATTTTACCAACACTACGACTATTTGATGAACAAATTCAAACGATTTACTCAAACGAGCAATGGTAACACTCCGCAGGGAAAAAAAAACTTTTTATATGCAGCGCGCGGAATTGTTATCGGCAATTCTAAACTAAGCTCATTATATTGCTGTTGAACTGAATTTCATGGTTTCAGTTCGAAGAACATGATATTTAATAAATAAAGGTAACGCACAAAACGTTAAAAAAAGCTCGTTTGGACGTAATTTAAAATCTGAAAACTTTCAGATTTTTTTTTCTTTTCTTTTTTTAAATGTCAAAGTGCACCTGGTATGTACATTTTTATGTAGCCTTAAGTTCTTGGACATATGCTAAGACGCACGTATATATAATTTCTAACAGACATGATAAAAAATATTCTAGGCCTTGTATGTACGTCGGTTAGATATCTAGCGGTAGTGAAGTAATATTTCCAAATAATCTAATATTCCGTGCATTTTATCTATTGTATATAACCATAAGAAGTAAAATTATGAAAATTTCAATTATAATTTCCTTAAATAATTAAATTACCATAAATTTCATGCATTTACCTATAGAATTCACCCCACAATATATAATCACTCTCTTTATATTACCCCCATAAACTACAGGAACTTAATTTAAGAAACTACTTTGAAGGGGGTACGTAGCTAAGATTTAAAGAACTAACTGTATTAAAATTTCAAATGTTATGTATGATAATTGTTTTTCTATAGTTGAAAAAGTAATAGTAACCTCATGGAATTATGTTTCTAATCACATGAATACTGAGGCTTGTTGGGCTTCGTTCGAAACTATTATAGATTTGCCTCGAAAGAAGTCGGAAATGCATTTGATGTGAAAATTATTGTACATTTTGCTTTTCCTTTTATTGAGTTATAAATATCAATACAGAGGTGGTCATGAATTCAGTGTGATTATGAGAGAAGGATAAAAAGACCTGGGGCATCTTCTGTTTTGCTTTGAGATAAATGCTTTTAATGATGGGAAGTATTGACAGATAGAAGTAACAAATAACTTACTTGTTTGATGAAAAAGGAAAGCCCTCTAGCTCAAGACGTACTTGTATTTAATATTTCTCCATGACAACGCTGGCCATACCTAAGGCCACGCACACTTTGTCGCTGGAAAGAATTTTTGGGGAGCAAATAATTTCGTCACATGACATATTATTCTCACAGGCAATTTCAAATGGAATAGAGGAATTAATAAAGTAATAAAAAGTGCAGTTTTCTATTTAACAGTGAAACTAAAGTAAGGAGACATAAGTAAAATTTAACATTAGAAATGGGTTGAAAGAAATAGATGCCTCGTAAACATTTACGACTTCAGTCAAATTAATAACAAAATTCAAGATCCCCCGTTTTGAATTAATATGATATTACTGTGTTATATTGGGAAATTTCACTTTAGATTTTTTAAAATATCCCTTGTCAATTGAGGTCTTCCTCAAAACTAAATTTGTTAATCTAATGTAACGGATTATTATTAAGTTTATATTTTTAAAACACTCTGGTCAAGTATAATGTGTAGTAACTTACTCCATTTCCTTATCCTATAAGGGTAAATGAAGATGTGAAGACCAATGAAAATTTTGTTTAAACTCAAAACTAATTATGTTTTGTCGCAAAAATTCTGTTACTATTATAATATAAGTAGCTTTGTGCATATAAATCTGTTAAATTATATATATATATATATAGGTATATTAAAGGCTAATGGATAGTTTTCTTCTATTTTACTAGGTGGACTTCACTTAAGGCAATTTCAAAACAAGTCATGGAAGAGCTGCGTTCAAACATTGCTCGTTCATTACGGAATTTTTAGGTACGGTCAAAAATCGTTAAATTATGGGAATAAAAGCAATTTTTTTTTGCTTCGGGAAAAAGTAGCAGATAACGAATCTTGAATGGGGGAGAGAAGTAAACAACGTAACATTATGCTATTATTTTAAAACAAATCTTAACCACTCATCAACTGACAGAGGATAGAGAAATGTAACTAAATTGTCTGAGAGATAAATTTGAACAATTATATAAATATTTTATTTTAACATAGATGTTAATGGCGTAGGTTATAAGGTATTTCTCCTTCTTGGCATGCCTTCGTGATGTAGTGGTCGGTACGCTCGGCGCGTATTCGAGTGATCCGTCGTTCGAGTCCCGGCGAGGGTATTGTTCATTTTTCATTTCTCCTGTTTCCTAATAAAACTTTTTGTGTCTACAAGTGATATAAAATTTTAATATTATTTTAAATGCTTATTTTTAGACTAGGTGTAGTTTAAAAACGAGTATACAATTTAAAAAAAAAATTATGTATCTTGCTGTATTCTGGATGGTACAGTACATTTGAAAAAAAAAAGTAAATTAAAACCAAAATGACTATATTTTGAAAATATATGTAAGAAAAGCGAAAAAAAGGTCTCAGTTTAATCTAAATGTGTTATAAATTTCTATTCTGGCGTCATTAAATGCTTTAGCACTCTTTAAAGAAAAAAAGGAAAAAAAAGGAGAAGAAGTAAACGTCTGAAATATAAAGCTTTCCGTTTTCCCTTTTATTCTATCTTTTTTTATGGTACTCAATTTTATTGTAGGCATAGGCTAATTTCATTTTAATTGATTTATGTATTTTATTTAATAACGTCCTAAATTTTCAGTAAAAAAAATTCTTATACTTCCTTAAAACCTTACACTGCCGAAATCTGTCCATCTATCTGAAGTTAAATTTTTGTTTAGGTCCACATTTTCAAAACTAGATGCAAATACAGGCAGATGCAAAATAACTTGCTCGAGCTATATGACAAAAGTAAAAATCATGCGTTGCCTTGGTGACCCTTTTTGCTGTTCTTTCAATATCAATAAACATGTTTTCATTAATACAGTCTGCTTGAATTTTTTTATTACGTAGGTTCTACACTATTTATTGGTTCCTCGTCGCTGGAGGACCATTTTGTAATTTCCAATTTATTTTATTTGGTATTATTCAGAAAAATTCACTTAGGTTCGTTTCGCTCCATTAAATACTACTGCGATTCTTTCAACTTGCGGTGAGTTCATTTTCAGCTTGTGGTAAGCTTATTTTCTACTGTGATTCTTTCATTGTAATTTCAGTAGTGAATTCATAATTTCTTTAATGCAATTCGTGCATTTAATTGATTTATGGCTCATAATTTATTTAATATGATTCCGTGCATTTAATTTGCTTAGAGTTCATAATTCATTTAATATGATTCCATGCATTTAATTTGCTTAGAGTTCATAATTCATTTAATATGATTCCGTGCATTTAATTTGCTTAGAGTTCATAATTCATTTAAGGCCATTTCGTGTTCTTGATTGTATTCTGTATTTATAGTGGAGAGTTTAAAGATTTTACTTAAACAAAAAATTGCAGTTAAATCCTCAATCACCCGTTTAAAAAGCAATACCCTAGATGAAATAAATCAATTGAATTTTGATAGCTTAAATGTTAGAAGAAATAGATTTAATTCTATCACAGAGGGATTAAATGATATTTTCGCTAAAATAATTGCATAGCAAAGATGAAGAAACTGAGATGTACTGCGTTGAGAAAGAGGAACTGTTTGAAAACCTATGATGAAATGTTAGCTAATTTAGATACATCAATTTCAATACATAATGAAAATAGAGTTGGTTCTGCAGCAGCCACACATACAGTGCTGACAAAAGCATCTGATACCATTGAAATTAAACTTCCTGTTTTGTCCTTACCGATATTTTCTGGTGCTATTAATGAATAGTTAACATTTTTCGATTTGTTTCAGGCAGCCGTAGGAAAAATGAAAGATTGTACGACGCTCAGAAGTTACCGTATTTAAAAGGAGATGCTCAGAAGATAGTCCAGTCGCTTTCTATTACTGACAGTAATTTCAGAATTTCTTGGAATTGTCCTGCAGATCTATATTTTCATAAATGTGAGATACTACTGCTTGTCAAAGCGAGAGAGACTGGGTTTGGCGCGCTGCCAAGAAAATGGAACAAGCCAAGGGGGAGAAAGGAAGGTCTGGAGGGACGGAAAAATACACTTACTTGGAATTTCCTTCAGTAATCTCAGAGTGTTCTTAGCTTTTCCCCTTTGCGCTTGTTTAAATTTTGTTCTTTCCATCTCAAGATCGTTGTATAAGTCACAATTAATTATTGTCTAATACTTTTGTGTTTTTTGTTTGATATTTTTGCTCATGGATTTATTCCAAACTCAAATTTAATTTATAAAGCTAATTGTAGCAGAGGAGATTACCACGGGCAAATGAATTCGAATATATTTGAGAAATGAGCAACAGAAAAATTGATTCCGAATTTACCAAAGAATTCAATTGTTGTAATAGACAGTGCAACTGAACAAGCCCCCAAATTCATCTCATAATAAGCAGAGTATAATGGATTGGCTTACTTCAAACAATATTGTGTACACCACCTAATATGCGAAAGATCGAACTGTTGAACATTGTTAAAGAACATTTGCTACCGAAAAAAACATATAAATTTGATGTAATGTTAGAAGAACATGGATTCACAGCATTGAGACTGCCACCATATCACTGTGACATAAATGCTATAGAGTATGTTTAGGCAGATATCAAACATTTTATTCGTGCACAAAACATAACGGCAGATATAAACATGGAAAAACTCTTAAAGCTTACTGAACACGCTATAGAAAATGTTACAATTGAAAAATGGAAGAATTATTGTGCACACGTAGAAAGCTTGGAAAACGCTTACTGGGAAAAATGATGGTATACTTGAAGAAATGTGCGACTCTAGTTATTTCCTTGGACGATGATGACGATTCGACAGAGAAGGAAGGTTAAATTTCCAACTGAGATATTTTTATTATTGTTTTTGCATAATTGCTTAATGAAACCCAAAGTAAGAAATTCTTTAATTTTGTACTATTTTAAAGACTTCAATGCAAATAATTAATTTTTAATGTAAATAATTAGTGTAATTAATTTTTCAGACATGTTTACAGCAATTATTTTAGCTTACAATCGCTAAAATAAATTCTAAAAGTTTATTATAGATATGTTTTTTATTCTGTGTGTGTGTATGTTATTCTCGTGATAATTTTAAACTGATTTTTGTTCAGTAATTTTCCATTTTATGCATCTCCCCTTTATACGTTGTTTGTTTTTATTTATTCTTGTCGGCATTTAAGCAAGAGACTCTTTGTATTGCACAACAGAACTTATCCGCAACTACCCATCTTCCCTATTTTCACTCCGAGAAACAAATCGGAGCGATCAGTAAATAACGTGACCAGTCTCTTTCGGCTGGCAAAGCAGTATCTTCGTTGACAAAAAATTCTTAAATTTGTCCCCTCCTCTAGCTTGTGAATCTCATGTTCCGATTCTGAAACTAGTTGATTGAAATAAAGAATATTTGAGATTAATAGAGTACTTGTATGTGAAAAATGAAAACGCCAGAAGACACTATCTCATGTTTATCATGCAGCTTAAATTAGATCCAGTTACAAGAGGTTGGTGCAAGCTATCCATTACAGATGATAAAATTCCTTCCCTAAGTGAAGTAATGCAATTTCTTTCAAAACATGCTAGAATATTAATTGCTAATAATCCAGATTCGAAAAAAAACTTCTTCTAAGCGGGTTACAGTAGTCGCTTCGAATTTTCAATCGTAGTGTGTTTACTCCCAGGGAAGTCATGCATTGACTAAATGTGATACTACTGCTTGTCCAAGCGAGAGAGACTGTGTTTGGCGGTTTTCTCAAGCAGCATGTCCAAAAAAGAGTTAGTTTTGAAAAATTGAAAAATATTTGCTTCCATTTTTAACACAATTTGACCTCAAATCAACCTCCAGGAGTTCTTATAGATGTCCCAAGCGTAAGAAAGCCCATCACACGCTATTGCATTTGACGACACCGTTAATGGTAGCACTGATCCTAATAGAATGAATCCAAATGGTCTTTGTGTGGACACTACAGTGTTTGCATTTTTCAATTTTGAAACTATTACTAGTGAATTTAATGCAAATTGTGAAATATTTAAAATTTCATTACTTTAATTCATTTCACTTTTCACTTTACTTAATTTCATTTTGTTGCTTGGATTTGGGCTCTGATACCTTGGTGCTACTATGCACTAGTGAATGTAACGGATACCTCTGGTCGAATTTCTGCTTGGTGTGATCCTTTGAATCCAGGCAGCCGGGCTTCTTTAATAACAAGCGACTGCCTAGAAAGGTTGAGTTTGTCAAAAAAGAAAACAAATGCGATAATTTCATGTTTGGGTGCATCAAACAGTAGTACAAATGGTGTTTCTCAAATTAGGTTTAATCCTCATTTTTCGTGAAATCCTTTCTTTGGTACCTCTGTCTACGCTGCAAGTAAATAGTGAGTCAGCTTCCGCACGTTAATTTGGATCCTTCTTGTTCCGAACAGTTCACTGAATCTTATCTTAGCGGATGGAACCTTTTATAAACCTGGAAGCATTGACATTCTTCTTGGTGTGGATATAGCACTTCCAATGCTTAAAGATCAGGCTCTTTCATTGGGAAACGGAATGCTCTTTGCTGTTCGGTCTCAATTATAACGGTTAATTGCAGGCAGGGTTCTCTCGTGTGAGAAAAATTCAATTGTCAAGGTTAATAACATTGAATTAGTCAGTGATAAATTGTTAAATAAATTTCATGAACTATATAAGGTACCTGCCGTATGCTCCTCAAGTGAAAAAGCTCGTGAAGAGAATTTAAATCTACGCATTCTAGAGATATTGATGGAAGGTATGTCGTGAGTTTGTCCTTCCATACCTCACGTTCTCAATTCGGTGATTCCAAGACAGCTGCCGTTCGCAGAAGATTGAAATAATTGGAGAATTCTGAAGCTTTCAACAGTAAAATTTACGAACAAAATAATGCACGAATATCTATCATTAAGACATATGGAACTAGTTTCACAATCTTAGTCTACGAAAATAAATGCATACTACCTTCCTCAATTTGCTGCTCTTTGTCATTCGAGTACTACAATAAGGCTCAGAATTGTCTTCGATGGTTCTTCCAAGTCATCTGGACGATCTTTGAATGATCTTCAAGTGATAAGCCCGCGAATACAAGCTACGTTATTTCGCTATCCTTATTCGTTTTAGAACTTTTCAAATTTCGGTGAATATCGATATCGAAAAAATGTTTAGACAAGTCAAGGTTAATTCTGAGGATACTGTTTGGCAAAGAATTCTTTCGAGAGGAGGTCCTGAAGAGCTAGTTAGAGAGAACAGATTACTCACAGTAATATATGGCAAAACATCAGCGCTATTGTCCACGAAAGTTGTGCAGCAATTGGCTTTAGACGCGAAAAGCAACTTTCCTTTGCCTTCACATGCTACCCTTAATGATTTCTATGCTGATGATCTTCTGAGTGGAGATTCATCAGATCAAGAAGGTCTAAAGTTAGTGAATGAATTAAAGAATATGATGAAGAGAGGTGGATTCAACCTTCGAAAATGACATTTTAATGTTCAATTCAGATGAAAAAGTTAATGTCCTTGGTATAAAAGGGAATAAAAAATATAGCTGTTTTCATTTCGCAGTTCTACTAATAGAAGACAAATTGACATTTTCAAAAAGAGAAATTTTGTCAAAAGTTTCGCGTGTTTTCGATCCCTTGGACTTCATATTCCTGTGCATGATATATATGAAAACCTGTCTTCAGAAACTTCGAAAAAACAGTTTAACTTAGGATCAATCAATCCTGGAAGATATGTCGAAGAGATGGATATCCTTTTGCAAAGAACTTTCTCTAATCCAACAACCAAATACACCTCGATGTGTATGGAAAACACAAGTGTTGAACTAGAAATTTGTGCATTCTCTGACGCATCTGAAAAGACTTATTGTAGCGGTATTTAAGTGAGATCTATTTCAGAAAATTCAGATACAAACGTTTCATTACTTACCTGTAAAACAAAGGTTTCACTCTGAAAACTCAATCTCTGCCACGTCTATAATTATGTTCAGCTTCATTGATAGCAGATTTCTTGTATGCTGTCTTAAAAGACTTTCCTTTACCAGTTAAACGCATCACAACTTAGACAGATTCAATGATAATACTGACGTGTCTATCTTCTGAACCTTCTCGCTGCAGTCATTCGTTGCAAATCAGTGTCGATGATTCAGACGATGATTGCTCAAGCGAAATGGTGTTGTGTTTCAGGAATCGATACTCAGACGGATCTAGGTACAAATGGCATCTTCTCAACTAACAAATATGAAATAGATAATAAATCTGTGAAATGGATAATATCTTCTCAACTAACAAATTTTATTAAATGGTTTAAAGGTCCTGACTGGTTAAGGAAACCTATAGATAAAATAAAGAACTTTCCATTTCTACAGACGCTCTCTCTTACTGAAATTGCCTTGAAAGGATAAAAGAAGAGTTTTAATATCAGTGTTTTAGGAGTTCAGGAACCTGCTGTTATTTCAAAATATTCTTCGTGGTTCAAATTACTCCGAGTCTTGACCTATCGTGTAAGATTTATAAATAACTGTTCTCATCCTGAGAAGAAATCGTTAGATTTCCTAAATACAGAAGTGCTCGAGAAAGCAAAAATCAAAATTCTAAAGGTGATTCAACGTTCTGAATCCCAGGATGAAATTTCGCATTTACTTAGATCACTCTTCTTGCAAACGAGTAGTAAGATCCTCTGCTTAAATACATTTCTAGACAAAGAAGGTGTTTTGCGTGTCGGTGGTCATTTAAGAAATGTCAAATTTCAGAAAATGAAAAATATCCAATTCTTCTTCCTATAAACTATTTTATCATCGAACTGGTCATTAAACATTTTTCACCTAAAATGTTTATATGCTGCACCTCATTTGTTGAAATTGTTTTCTGAGGCAAACTTCTGGATGATATCTGTTCGTTCTTCCATTCGAAAAGTCCTGAACAATTTATTCTGTACCGCAGCTATTGAGCCAAGCCTGCTACAAAAGTCATGTGCGATTTACCTGTCTCACGTATTTAGACCATTTTATCGTATTGCTGTAGACTTTGCTGGACCTTTTATGATCAAACACGGGACAGGACGTGGTCAAAGTTTTTCAAAAGCTACGTACGTATTTTTGTATGCTTTTCGACGCATGCTGTCCATATAAACGGCGTCGCAGATCTTTGTTCTAATCATTCTTAGAATCTCTGAAACAATTCATTGCGAGAAGAGGTAGACCAGTAGAGATTTTTAGTGATTGTGGCACTCATTTTAAAGGACCTGATAGAGAGATCTTGAAGTGTTTTCCAAAATATGAATGAGATGAATCAGTTCGAGCTTATATTGCCTCCGCAAATATAAAATGGATCTTTAGTCCTCCAGCAGCGCCTCTTTTTCCCGGTTTGTGGCAAACGGCTGTTATCGATGAAACATCACTTTCGTGGAAGTATGGAATCTGCAATACTAACATATCCAAAGTCCACTATTCTCATCACTCAGGTGGAGTCCTGCTTGAACTCACGTCCATTGACAGCAATATCTGAAGATCCTAAAAATTTTGAAGTTGTCACACCGAACCACTTTCTGATTGGAGTTCCAGTTCCTACTTTAGCGGAGTAGGAGCTTTCGCAAAAGCCTATCTTCTATTGCCAAAGATGAAAATTGCGTCAATCCGTCCCATAAAACTTCTAAGAAGAGGTGGCCCAGAGAATACCTTTCCCATATGCAACAACGTCCTAAGTGACAAAGACCACAAAGACACATTCGTTGACGATCTTGTTCTACTCAAAGAAGAAACCTTCCACCACTCTTGTGGCGTATGGGAAACGTCATTACATCATTTTCCATTTCTATCCTCGAAGTAACGGAACGAACTGCATCCGGAGAACTTAAGGGATCTATCTTTAAGCTTTGTCCTTCAAAGTACCATAAAACAAACTCTGGAGTATGATGCACACTATAAATTTATATATAATCTTGAGTACGATTTTGATTAGCAGCTTAAAAATGTTTGCATTCTATTATGCTTAAAAAGTTTGTGTTTAAAATTGTAATTAATTAAAACTGTGTTTTAATGGTGGACGTGGTGTTTAAGCCCACATTTACAAAACTAGAATGGCTACCACAATCAGATTCAAAATAACATGCACGAGCTGTATGGTGAGAAGAAAAAAAGATCGTGCCTTGCCTTGATGATCTTTTTAGCCCAAAGGGACAATTTGCCCAGAAGGGCTATTCATTTCGTTTTGGCATTTTGCGTTGATTTTCTAGAAACGGCGAATCACTTTTTAAATTGTTGGCACCAAATATTAGAGACCTGTATCATATTTAAAGAAATTAAATAATGAAGAATCTGCATAAATGTATGTATGTTTCTCCCATTATGATTAAACAACGGTACATAAAGCCATCCAATTTTGAATAACGTACGTATCCAACTCGAATATGGGCATCTGGAAGCCCACATTTGAAATTTGTTTTATTATCTATTTCATATATTTTGTAAAGCATTTATAGGTTTTTGATGAAGAAGCTCAAAGATTTTAAAGGGAGCAATGGCAATACACAGGGGAAAAAACCCTCTGTATATCCAGCCCGCAAGACTGTGTATCCGAAATTATAAAAATGTGCTCTTTTAAATATTTTGTGATATTGCTGTTGAATTGAATTTAATGGTTTAAATGCTAAGAACATGATATATAATAAATGAAGGTAACACACAAAACCTTAAAAAAAAGGTCTCTTTGGGCGTAATGTAAAATATGAAATCTTTAGATTTGTTTTCCAATTTGTATGTTTTTTAATTATTAATTTATTTATCATGATTACCAATTTATTTTGCTGTTTGATGCAAGTCAGAAAAACGGCTGGCAAAATTTATTCAGTCAGTTTTATTTCCTATAAAAAGAACTTGTTTGTCAATCTTTATTTATTCTTTTAATCATTTTTTATTCTCTTTGCTGGATTTTGGTAATTTTTAGATTTCACGGCTAATTATTTTATGGTTCAGTTCGCATTATTTTTCATTAATTAGTTTGTTTTTACTTCTTTGTACGAAGTAAAAAGGAAGTATTGTAATCGCGAAAAATGTCGGGTATCATATTTCAACGAAAATATCCATTTTGACTGCTATCGAATGTAAATTAACGATGTTTTTGCCTGATATCTATAGGTAAGGACAGAATAAAGGACTCCCCAAAAATTATATAACTGATTCAAAATGGATTCTGAAAAGATTCTTTCGTGGCGTCTGTACGCGTACAGTACGTATGTATGTATATATCTCCCATAATTAAAAAATGAGTAGCCTCAGAACGTTGAAATTTGTATCCAGGACCTCTATATCATGTAGATGTGCACCTCTTTTTGGTTGCAATCGGCCGAACCAAAAGTATATATATACATATATACCCAGTGTCTTACTCAGCTGAGTGAGCTCAGATTTTTTATTCTTATATATTTTTAAATTACGTATTATTTGCTTTAAAAATGATTGACTTATGTTGTTCATATCTTCTGGTTACAGTTTTGATGACATTAGTAAAGTTGCCCGCAATATTTGTAGAATTCACAATTTAAATGTTATTTAAATGCGGCTAAGCCTAATTATGGTTACGAAAGCAGCCATATTTGTTTACATTTGAACCTTAGAGGAATAGTGGATTTGTTGCCAATCTAGAGAAACTAAGCTTTGCGACAACAGAGATAACGCCTTCTCTTATGTATTATTGCAAATTAAACCATGCTTAACCCATTCTGGAGTTTATTTGGAGAAATACAAATAAGTCTTTAGGACTTTTTTTCGTAATTTTTAATATAGATGTTTTGAGGGTTTTTTTGTGTGCGTGTATGTGTGAGTGTATTTTTGCCTTGATGCGAAGTGAGAACGGAATTAATTGAATGAGAAATACTGGATTCTCTGTGAAAACTGTTTTTTTTTTTTTTTTTTTTTTTTTTTTTTTTATTCCTTGGAAGTTTTTTTTTTTTTTTTTTTTTTTTTTTTTGTTCGTTTAATTTCTCTTGCACATCATTTTAGATTTATTATAGTATTTGAATAGAACATGAGGCAACGATTAGGTAATTCTTGAGATGATATACATATTTTTTGTGCATTCTGAGTTATAAAATGATTGAGATGTAATGCTGATAAGTGAACCTAGCGCCAGAGTGTCGCTATGTTACCATAGATTTTACCAATACAAAGAGTGCATTATTTACATCGCGGTTTATTCGCTATCTGCGAAGTAGATTTAATTCAATCCAATAAGTTTAAGTGAAATATAGGAAAAAATGCGTATAATTTAATATTACGTACAAGGAAGTCATGCGGTGTACACATCAGAATTCTTTAATTAATCTTTCCAGAAATTTCACAATGTTTTAATTTTCCTTATATGTGCACTGCAAATGTAGACAGAGAGCAAGATAGAGAGCAACAACTTGAGTTGCCAATCGCGTGAAATAGTTAACATGAAAAGAGAAAAATACATGATAATTGAGACGAATTTGAGTTTGTTGCTCTGAAATTACTATATTTGTTAACCCCTGAAACTGAAATCCCTGTGTGTTACAGAGCATATTTGAAAGAAAACTAAAATACTATTTTACACTTTGTTAATCGGCAACACTCTGCCGAATAGAAGTTAAAAATATTTTAATTTGGTCATTTGCAATTCTTTTTCAGAAAGCTGAGTTCCGATAGTTGATTCAATTCGAAATATAAATATTTTGCATTTTACAGAGTGGAAGCACATTTGTTTTACATCGCTGACTTTTTTTGACTACATTCGAAACATAAATGTTTTGTGTTTTGCCCACTAGCAAAACCATCGCCACTAACATGTTTTTATATCTCTTAAGTTTTAAACAAAAGTCCTTAAAGTCGCACAAAATATGTAATAAATAAAAATAAATTCGAAACTGAAATTTCGGTCTTCGAGATGCACATGATCGGAAGGGAACCTTTAAAATGCGTGTTTAAAATTTGTTGGCTCTTTTATTCGCCATTTTTCACTGTGTGGCTAAATTCGAAAGACAAATAGATTGCGTTTTGCAACGTGGCAACATATTTCTTTTAACGCTGAGTTTTCGGATTACATTTGAAACAAATATCTTATGCGTTTCAGAGTAGGAAGGCAAAGCATCTAAATCTCTGACTTTTATTCCCGAAGTTCCTGAAATACGAACAAAATAGGAACGAAATTTAAAAAAAAAACGGATTGTAACTTTTAAAGTTCAGGATTCGAGTTGCACATATACGGAGGGAATATTACGTTTATTTAAAACTTAATGGGTTTAGGTGGTGCCGTTTATACGTAATTCGAGAACATATAAATATGCATACTTACATACATATTCTTTATATTATATATATTATTTAATAGTATGTATAAATATATATACATGTGTGTGTCTGTGAGTGTGTATTATTTAATACATATATCTTTCTTTATACAAGAATATAGAAGTTGTTTCCAAATTTCAGATAGTGTCTTACGTAATACCATATCAATGATGTATTTAATTTAAATTTCAAGAGCAAACTACCAGCAAATGACAAACTACTATATGATGATAAATCGAATTTTCTAATGAAAACACATATGATATAAATTATAAATTAAATAAAAGAGCTGAAAGACAGAGCTATTGTTTAACTAGGATTGGAAGATTATGACACAAAGTCTCTCTCTCTCTATATATATATGTATGATAAGAAAAGAGAAAAAGGCGTAGGAATGCTGTTAGGCATAGAACGTAGATCCATATTGAAGAAAACGAATACGGAATTGTCGATCCACAATGAGTAAGAAATTTGGCAGTCGAGGTAGATTTAATTCCATTTTTATTTACACTCACATTTATAGCCAAAGTGCACTTGGCACTCTAATCATGCCGATTTTCAGAACATTTACATTTTTGAGTACAATTACGTTAGGAACAGAGCACAGCGAAATAACGTTCAAGCAGCCACAGTGTTAAGAGCTAAGTAAACAATTATGCAATAAGCTCACCAAAGAGGAAGGTTTAGGTTTACAAAAGTTTCAGTTCTCAGAATTTAAGTTCCTAAATAACTACGTCATCAGCGTTTGTGTCATAGATTAATCTAGAAGTGACGCAGCCCAAAATGTTATTATTAATTTTAGAATAAAGAGAAAATAACCAAATTTAAAAAGAGCAATTAAAAGACTATTATCAAATTATGTTAAAAGGTTTATTTGCATATTTCTTTACCTTATATATTCATATGTAAAATAAAAAAATACGTAACTCTAGTTTAAACTTTAAATTAGCTCTTAATTCCTTTTTTTAAACTTGAAAATGTGTCATATCTGGAAACTAATTCTATAACCTCGGCATTGCGCAAAATTCCTCAGCCAATCAAATTAAAGCAAAACTTATAAATAGCTACTAATTGTGCAGTCACTTTTCTCTTTCGCCATTTCGCTTTTCCTGACTCTGCTAGCTGTTGCCCATTATTTGAGATGTAATGGCATATCTAAAATCGTGGGGCGCGTTTAGCACCTAATAATTGTGAAAATATGTGCTAAGAAATTTGTCATTCAAAAATAAATGACGTTTAAATATCAAGCTGGAGGCGCTTGTTCTAAAATTCCATCCGATCATCCATTGCGCCGCAATTTCCAGTCATTTATCTACACAGTAGTTGTTTTCGGCCATGACTAAAAGTGAATTGTTTTTGATCTCCGGCCAAAATTGCATTATTACATATATATATATACTAAGATCAAATATATATAAAATATTCAAGACAATGTATAGGCAAATTTGTTTTCAGTTTCCCACTCGTATTGTGCATTCGAATTCGCGTTCTCGGGCTACCATTAATCGTTACTTCATAAAAATAACAACTTTATCTCTAAATCCCTTGGCTCAAAACTAAGAGAAAGGTCCGCGTTCTTTCCAAACTTCTAAATTCTTCAAGGCTTCCTCGTATGTAGGAATACGGAAAATCCATTAAAGTTTAAACGAATTCAGAGCAAATCCCGCAAACAATTAATTATTCATGCAAAACTCCTTCTGGTTGCCCGCACCTGAACATTTAATGCAGTCAGCATTGTTTGGGAATCAACGTGCATCTTTCCTTCGGAGGACAAAATAAAAATCCCTATTGTATTTGAAGACGTCTTGAAATCAACCGTCAATATATGTCTTATAAAACTGCCATCGTCAGGTATAGCCTTTAAATGTAAAAAAATAACATTTCAAGACTTTAGTATTCACAGAAGCCTTGTTGAAAGAAAATGTTCGTATTTTTCTCGACTATTGGCTTGTTTATTTAAAATATACAACGAATGATGCAGAAAGTCTTATTTAATCCTCACTGCCAGAGTTAAGGAATTTAATGTGTCCTGACTCCAGAATATTTTACTGTTAATTTTGACATTTATGAACAAATGTGATTATATACGTGTGAATTCTATATGCAGATGAAATGCATAATTTTTTAAAGTGAACATAGAAAACGTTGTAGAGTTAAAATGCAGAAATTTCAATATGTAAAATTTAATTGTATTAGTAAATTGCCTTAATTTACTAAGACGCATATGCGGCTAGCCTCAAGTCTTTCAGTTTTTCATGCATTTTCTCTTGCTAATTACGCATGCCGGACCGGAAACCAGCCTAACAAGAAACAAAGCAAAAAAAAAAACAAAGTAATACCTGTATTATGACTAGTGCTCCTGGTTCCTGTATGGCTGGGCTTCGATTCGTGTCCTCCAGATGGCATTTATGTTCGTAAGTTTATAACGTTTCCCCTGCAAAAAGGCATTCAAAATAGAAGGCAAATCGAACATTCTCTAGAGTGGTTGATGGGGGAAGATAGATGGGAGATCCTCGGAATGCTGAGGACGATGCCTCCGTTCAGTACGTTCTTAGAAATTGTCACATATCCAGGTTATGCATTAGGAAAATCACGACAATTCATCCAGAGAGTTCCTTCGCCGGATCAAAATACCAGTGTTCAGCGACTTCCCCGCTCGGGCACTGGTGGCCAGTTCTGCAAGGGAATATTAAGGGAAATGGTTCATTTGTTGAACTGTCATTGGAAAATCCAAAGTTAAAATTATACCCAGAAAACTGAAACCCTGATTTTTTTTTAAAGAAATAATATATCATTGCAGTGAACCCTCCTCTGGAATACTGGTGTCTCCCTAAGACGACAAATATGTCTGAGAAATAAGTAACCATAGGCTTTAATAATTATGTAAAATGATCGCATTCACTCAAGGTTACAGAAATGTGAAATCTTGAGCCATCGCTTGAAAGAGGATTTATCGATTTTTTTAACCGTTCGTTAAAGAATCAATCATATATTTCCGATTTTCAAAATGAATTTTCAAAGCCGTAAATGTTAGATTAATCATCATTTATTCTTTAAGGGACTGCGTGCAATTCTAAATTTAATTTTGTATGAATTTATTTTTTTATGATTAATGTACAGGTAACAGTCATTGTGAACAATTGAAAGATAAAAAAGAAAGCCGCGTGGGCGTTTGTGAAGGTATCGTTAGCAACGGGAAATAAATGACACAGATTTCGAAAAATGGAATATGAGAACCACAGTACTGTACTTTTAATCATCTTACCGAATTCATTTATTTGTATAGCACATATTTTTTTTCACTCCTTAGTACTTATACGCGCATTTCATTTTTTGCATAAACTTGAGATTTATTCCTTTAATATATTAAATCGAAAAAGCAAATTTATATAATTTTTGCATATTAAGACAAGACTGTAAATTTTTAAAGTCATTTTGGTAGATTAAAACATGCTGTGGAATAATTTATCATTTTCTCGTAACAGTCTAAAGTACCATTTAGAAAATTGAATGCATATAGCATAATTCTGGTAATACAGCGCCTGAAAATAATATAACAAAAAATACTTTAATTTGGAAATCACATTCCTCAGATTCAGAATACTTTTCATTCTCAGAGACAAAAACTTGAATTTCTGATGTTTTTATCACAGGGCAGTTTCGCCTTCTTAATCGAATCCAGTGGATCCAATCTCATCACCCGAATTATGATTTACTTTATTTACATACATTTGAGAAGTATTAAAAAACTACGGTTCTGATGTTTAAAAATGCGTAGAATGTTCAGTTTGTAAGTGGAGATTAAAAGGAATATATAATAATACGATTTTATTGTATATTGTTCAGTGCAACTTAACAACATTCTCTTTTTATTGAAAAGCTGCGTTAAAAATACCAGGTGGCTAAAATTACGCCGTCCTTTACATTTTTATGACTTTACATTATTATGTCATAATACTTAAGAACACTGGGAAATTAGGATCTTTAAACAAAGCTGTAAATTAGACCTTTTACAATGAGACGTAATTAATCTAAGCACATGAATATATTACATGAAAGTAGCATTTTTCTTCAAAAAACTTTATGCCAAATTATCGATTACCTGTGTACGAAATAATAGTTTTGCAAATGATTTGCTCATTGTTCCTTAAGAATCTCTCAGATTATTAACAAAGGCAGAAGGTTTACTGTTTTTTAGAAGAAACTCACACATTTGGTGCAGTGAATCGCAGCCCGAAACTTAGTTAAAATATTATTATTAATGGCTGGAAAAACTTATCCTGAAGCTGTTGTCGGGTTTAATTATTAATGTAATGTTAGTATTAATCCGGTGCTGCCTAGATGGGAAAGTGACTGCCTTAACCGACGGGCCCGGGTTCGAATCCCGGACAATGCATGAGGGTAAAATAGTATATCCATTCGTAGCAAGTAACGATGGTCGCTAATAGGTGCCTCAATAATGAAATGAAATCACTGTTTCTGGCCTTAGTAGCGGCTAAATCTAAAAGTAACTAGTGCCTTCCCCTAACAAAAAAGTATCAATGGCGTTAGTACAGTTAAGTGTAAAGAATCCTCTTCAAAGCGAACACTCAAGATTCCATATCTTTTTAATATTCAGTGAATGTGGTCTTTTTACAAAATGATTAAAACCTATAATTTTCCCTTCTCTCAGAAACACTGGTCGTCTTTGAGAGATACCACTATTTCTGAGAGGGGTTCACTGCAATTATATATTATTTCTCAAAAAAAAAAATCAACGTTCAAATTATCTGAGTACAATTTTGAATTCGGATTTTCTGGTGACTCATGTAGAAACGAGCCACTTTCCCTTAATATACTCTTCTGAGCTGGTCATCATTGTCCGAGCGGTAAAGTTGCTAAACACTGGTATTTCGATCCGGAGGAAGAGCTAACTGAATGAGATTTCCGTGATTTTCCTAATATATGGCGTGGATATGTGCCAGTTCCTGAGAAAGTACTCCACGAATTCATCTCTCTCCTTAAGTAGATAGCCCTAGTGTGCTTCGGCATAAACCAATGAATCCAAATCTTCTGAAATACAAGTATTATGCAGCTGACTTTCCTCATAACTAATAAATCGGTATCCAAGTAATTTATTGCGCGCTGTACATGGAAATTTGAATGATACTTTAAGAATAAACTGACGGAATACAACATTTTTATCTACAGCACGCGAAACTGTATATCGAAAATTCTAAAGCTATTCTGTTTTTAAATATTTCTTGATTTTGCTCTTGAGTTGAACTTTATGCAGCGTAAGTGCGAAGAACATGATATTTAATACATAAATTTAACACGAAAAACGTTAATAGTAATGAGATGAAAGAGTTTTATAAGCCATCTCTCTAAGAAAACTGAGCATTGACATGACGTATTGAAAAACAAACAGAAAAGTGTATGCCAACCATCAACACTGTAACGGAAATTGTTAAAATATGCTTCTATGCTGTCTTTTAAATCTTTTTGTACTTTTGCTGTTGAATTTTATATGCTGTAAGAGCGATGAAAATTATGCTTAATAACATAGCTGAAAAGTCAAAATGGATTAACAGTAGTGAAGGCAACAGCAGAATCGCAGATTGCGCCTCAGCGAGAGCGTGATAAACTTAACAAGACTCTTTGGGCCACCGTTAAAATCTGAACCATTTCAGATTTTTTTTCTGGAATTAATTTCTCCGTCTTCCTATATCTGCATATGAAATCTGATTTACTTCCGTTCGCTAAATGCAGCCGTTAATGCCTTCATAAACGGTAAACCAAGCTGTATATGAAAGGGACTGTAAAACTGTAAACAATACAACAAGTTGTACAGAAAATGGTTTCAAATGCGAATCAGAATTTAAATTCTGTTGTTTTAAACAGTAAATCTGAAAAGAAAACTGTGATTTACAAAATGAATTGAGTACTAAATGCAAAATGTATGTTTAAAAAAAATTAGAAAATAGCAGAAGTATTTTATAGTGAAGAAAAATTCTTTGCAAATATTCTTTCTGCATGGGAAAAAGATTAATTTCCAAATAAAAGCAGATTTAAAAAAAACTAATATTAAAGAAAAAATAAAAGTGCTTATGTGGCATATGATGATCTTATATTGTTGAAACTATGCATCTGTTATAAGTCACGTGACGTCGAATGAATGATGGGATTTCCCGCTTCTGCTTTGAGCCATATAGCAGCACACTTAAAAAGAACAAATAAACACTTAATTAATATTTTGTTTATAATTTTTGTTATAAAGGCAGGGAAGACGTTTTTATAATCTAAGAACATTTTTAAAACTTTAAACAGGTGAGTTTTGGAATTTCGAAATCTTAAATAATAATCGTTAAATTGTAGAAAAATCAAGCAATTTTTGAAAATTTGCTAAAACCAGTAAACTATGTTAAAGTTTAGTATAAACGTAACTCCAAATTTTTTTCTCTTTATCCAAATGTGCAAGAAATTATATTTTGACATCTTTTTTTCATTAAACAAAGATTAATGAAAAAAGGTTTTAAACTATGAAAGAAAGTCTAACTCGTTTTGAAAGAAAACCGCTACGAGGCACACATCTGCATTATCCAGACACTATGTAACACAATTTTCTTCGCTTTGTGCTTGCCGAACCTGCGCTGTTCGAGGAAATCATATACATCTATATTCTATATTTTACAATTTTGAGGTCGAGCAGCTTTCGTTATAAATGATTCGTACAAACGCATGTTATTTAAAATTTGTGTTATTTTTAAGACAGTTTTATATTTTTATTTAAAATATATTTATGAAGAATTTTCGTTTTTATATAGAAAAATATAAAATAAAATGCTTTGAGCTTTAAGCAACAAAAGATGAATTTTTGTGTTTATACAGAAAAAGTCAAACATCACATGTAATACTTGAAATCTTATTTTTCTACCTCTCCAACACGAATTTATGACGTATGAGGCTTACGCCTATACGTATGTTGTTGTAATGAATACGATGGAAATTAATTTGTAAAAGAACAATTGCTTGAAACCATGATTAATTTGGAAAGAAAATTTAATAATTCGTAATCTACAATATGCGGAGAATGTATAATTAATAATGTGCATGTACGCCTAGCAGAATACAAATGGAATTGTTCCATACCTCCTGTTCTACTCGGCTGACTGACGAAATTTAACTTGCATTTTTCACATCGGGGAAGCGTGAGTTAGAATATAGTATATTAGATTTACATGTAGCATTTTTCTAACATAGGTATTTTGACACAAAATCTGACTTTTCCTGAAATTACATACCTATTTTTTTTCCATATTTCGATTCTAAGACTCAAATTATGTTAAAGCGCCAAGTTTTGAAATCATCGCACGAGCAGTCCCTTTTTTTAAATCAGCTCTCAAAATTTTAGCTCCTCAATGTTAGTTGAATATGGTATATATTTATTAATATCTCTTTTGTTATTAAATTACTGAATTCTTTCTTTCACAGTTCGAAATTTAAGATCAATATAAAAATTCGTGTTTTCTAATTCGTTTTTAAAATTAGAATTTCGATAAATTTATAGATATTTTCAAAAATAATTTTGAATTATAACCTATAAGTTTTTCCATCATCTTAAGTAGATGTATTTCTAGGCAAACCTTCGAAACATTCGAATTTAATATTCAAAATTTCCGATGATATACCTGAATTTATATATTGGCACCTTTCGGAATTTGGCATATAAGAGATAATAACGCCAAATATGGTTTACGCACTTTGTTAAAATTATTTGAAAGAACGAACGACGCGTCTTTTTTTTTCAGCTCTTGAACAGTGAAAGAGACAAGAAAATTAGTTACCATAAATTAAGAATTTAGGCAACTGAATTATACTTGTCGCAAGCTAAGAATGTGGGCCATGACGAATTTTAAAATTTCTCGGTAAATTTCGCAACAAAATTTGCAAAATTTATTATTTAGGCATAATTTTAAGTGTAGAATCGAAATATGGAAAAAAAATAGTTACATCAGTTAGAAAATGTCCGATTTTTTATCCAAATTTCTATGTTAGAATAGTGCTATCAATCAGCACAGTAGAAAGGGAAATATACAACTGTCTCATAATGAGACACATTTGGGCAAAGTGTACTTTTAAAATATGATTTAAACAAAGATTAAATCGTAAGAAAGATTAATTCAGTTTGGAAGTTTCACTCATTTATACTAGATCAAATAATGATTTAATTTTATCAAATTTCATTTTTAGTAATATTTGTTTAAAAAAAATTTCTACTGGTTAATTAGTTCCTTGAAGCACATTGCTGCATAAGACATTTTAACTTTTCTGCAGCGTCAATGTGAATTACTTAATCAGGTTTGCCAAGAAAATATTTTCAGCATATACTGTTCCCGAAGATGATACGCTTTTTATTATTTCCTGTATTTTACTTAATAGAATATGTAATGTACAAATGCATAATACTTGTAGTATATGTTATATATTGACTTTTAAAATTAACTGTTTTTATGCCAGTGTATTTTAACGACTCCGATTTAAAATTTGGTTTCAAGTAAAGAACATAATATTTTTCTCTGCTTCCTAAAGCCAAATATAAATATGCTCAAGCAATGACGAAATTATATCCTTTGCTTCAGACTACTGAATCTTAATAGTTTTCCTATTGGTCTTCTTCCAGCAATATAAATTTCCACCTGCAACTACGTTTCCCAATTTTATCTTAGCGTAAATATGAATCAAACTCAATTTCCCTTATGAAGGCCTTTATGTCATCATATTCAGTAGAAAAATACGCCTCAGGCATTTTCAATAATAAATTATTTATGATTTACTTAAAAATGCATATACCTTAAAAATGGTTAAATATTACTCGGAAGATTGTAGAACATGTTTCTTACATTTTATGTGAGATATGGTAACTTTGCATATATACACTAGTATACATGCACAAAAATTTCATGTGTTTGAACCTAATGAAAATTAACATGTCTATCGTTTTGAGATTTGCATCATTTATTTTAAAAGTATTAATTTAACTGGTCTATTTTGTTTTGATTTTGTTATTTTAGAATTATTATATTACAAGGCACCATGATTAGTATTATTAACTTATTTTCATACTTATTGTATTTTATAAAGTCACTGTTTATGAGGATTCTCGAAGTTTAATTTTTTACTCATTCATTGGCTGTTATAAGAAAAACAAATATCTTCGTGTTTAAGTTTTCTAATTTTTCTAAAATTATCATTTTGGAAGTAATTACAAGGCACCATAATTAGTATTATTAACTTATTTTTATACTTATAGTATTTTATGAAGTCAATGTTTATGAGAATTCTCGAAGTTTAATTTTTTATTCATTCATTGGCTGTTATAAGACAAACAAATAACTTCCCGTTTAAGTTTCCTAATTTTTCTAAAATTATCATTTTGGAAGTAATTAAATTAGAGTTTAGGTTTAAACATTGAGAACACATTGGTGGAACTTACAAGATCAGCAAAATAACAAATGGAATGAAATAGAATACATTTATCTAAGATGAATAAACATTTAAAATGTTAAAAACATTTACAACATTTTTTATAAAATAAAAAATAATTAAGCTTACATTATAACGATTTTGCCATAATTTACTAGGGTGGCATTATGTGCTCAAAAAAATAATTATCAGATTTAAAAAAAACAGCTTAACGGATAAAACTTTCAGAATAACGGATAAAACTTTCAGAATAAAATTCATGTCACATTTATTTGATGCCAATTTCGACTAAGTAATCACCTAATTTTTTAGCATTAATTGCCAATACAATTAGTGCAAATGACTTTTATATAAAGATTTATTTTTCAACAAATTTTTTCGAAATTGTGTTTAAAATACTATTACTCCAGCAACAGTTATTAGCGTTAAATGACAGGAATTTTCAGACTGCATTGTTTTATAAAGAATTATCGCAGTCCTCCATTCGTGTTCTCGTTGCGTAACTGGTAGCATGTACAATCAGCAGTTGAGAGAGCTGTGGTTCGAATGCCGACCAAAACATAAAAATTTTTATTCTGTTTTCGGCAGTGAATAAACTATTCTTTATAGCAGTAAACAATAGTTTAATGCCTTACGTAAAATTTATATACATACTAAATTTTCTGCATTGGATAAAATTATGCATTTAGTCTAGACCACAAAATATTACTGAAATTTTGTTGGGTGACATTTGTATAATAGTATTCAGATAGCCCAGAAAGAAAAAGAAGAAGCCACGCCGATGAAAGAAAGCATTCTGTTTCTATGAGTTTTAATGATTAGAGTTCAATGCTACATTTTCTAAAAGAACTGAAATATGTTGTGTGCTATATTCAGTTCCGGAGGCCTAGCAATTTTCAGTAGTGACGCTCAAATTAAAATATGACGGACAATAGACGGTTGCCGCATTTTAAATCGGCTGCTCCTGTTACTTCTTTCTTGGGTTCCGGATCTGATCCACTTGATATTGTGCTTCCTCCAATTCGCCTTTTATGTAATACATAAAAATATGAGAAATTGTTGCATTTACTGTGCATAGTTTAGTAGAGAAAACAAGAACACGTTTGTCTAGCACATCGATGATTCATACTTCATGTCTCGATGAAGAGATAAATAATTCCATAAATATTTATCTCCAAAACTCCCAATGTGTCTTAACTTTCTAGACGAAAAATCTTAATTTCTTAATAGTGTTTTATATCATCTTTAAAAAAACAATTCTTTCCAATTTTTCCAAATAACCAAGCGTTTTCAATACTAATTCTTTAGTTTAGTTAATTTTTAGAATTATTTTTCTCTTTCAAAATTAAATAAGAGGAAATTTATGGATTTAATCGTTATTCATAGTTGGCGCTGCTAATAATGATGGTCATAAGATCATCAGGATAATAGAGAAAATACCGTGCAGAAAATACCGTGCTAAACTCTTATTAGAAACTGTCTATCTGATAATGTCGCCCACTTTCCTTTTATCAAATTATATCTACACATAAATCACATAGTATCTATTTGGCTATTTTTTTCTTGTCCTCTGAGAACATTTGAGATTTCATTGGAAATAAAATAGATACCTTCACGGTTTTCATTCGAATAAGCATATAAATTGTTTTCCTTACTATCCTAGCCACAACGTTACGAATCATGAATTTTAAGTTTCCAGAAGCTTTCAAGTTAACGATCAACACTCTATCATTTCTGAGCAATAGAGCTCTTTTCCTAGGGAATTGAAGGCGTTTATTTTCTCTTCTTCCAAGCAGTATCAGTAGAACTTATAAACGTCAGCACTGTAATATAATAGAAAATCTCGATGTCATCATTCCAGTGAATTTATAGAGTAAATACTTGATGAATAGGGAGAAATTCTCAGCGTAAGCTGTTTGCTGAGGTGTACCTTACCATGATCATATATTTTGTTCCAGTCGATATGTTTTACTGTCTCTATTACAGCAATATGATAGAGATGTGGCGAAATAGTATAGTTAGGAAAATATACTAAATAACTAAATAAAAATAAGATTAATGTAAGTAAATATTAAAATAGCACGCGTCCTATAAATTTAAATATATAAAATCACTCGTAAAGCACATGTAAACAAAAATTCTTAATTGCAAATGATATATTAATAGTTATGATATTTAATTTCAATTAAATGATGCTTTTAATTTAACAGAATTTTTTCTATTTAAACTACAGAGATTAATGGCTAATATACATGAAAACTAAAGAATAGACTAAAATTACAGTCTCTTTCTGAAATGTACGTGTTTGAATTTAATAGCTAGATTTTGACTCAAATTGATTTCTTAAATTAATTTTACTTCATTTAAAATAAATTCGCTCTTAAATTAGGATAAACGCCTTGACAAAATTGCATAAAATATTTGAATCATGAGAAGCGTTTGGAAGCCATGAATTCTAGAAAAGTTCACTGCATTTTTATCCTTGTTCACTATATTTTGTTGGATGTAGAAATAATGATGATTTTACAATAATAAAACAGATATTTATTGTGGCTATGCATACAGAAAAGCATAAGAATAGAAACAAATTTAACGTATTTGAATATACATCCAGCTGAACTTTTCGCTTACTGACTGAATGAAATAAAAAATAATCTCAAGCAGCAAAAGGCTAGCATATTGCGAGCTTCATCTCTGAGTGTAAATAGTGTTGCGAAATGCCAAGCTGTGGTAAGACAGCTTCCCCGCAAAGCGGGTTAGGGTTGCCAGAAAGTGGTAGAAAAAGGCTGTAAAAGCTGGACTAGAAGCGTTGAAAGCCGGATAGGAAGAGATGAAGTCTGCAATGAAAGCCGGATAGGAAGAGATGAAGGCTGAGATCAAGATTGGGCAAGAAAAGTTAGCGAGCGAAATACAGTTGTTTCAAGAAGAAATAAAAGCCAGCCAAGAAAAGCTGTAAGATCAACTCCAACGGATGGTAGTGGAGCAAAAGAAAATTAGACGCGACATCGTGGAGTTTAGAGTGAAAATTAGAGCCAAATTAGAAGATGCGAAAGTGACAGTAGTGGCAACTGAAGAATGAAAGAATCAAGAAAAAAAGGAAGTAGCTGGTGAAGCGTTTGAGAAAGATCAGTAAATGAAACATGAAAAATCTAACGAGAGTGAAGAAAAAGATAGAAAAGATGAAAAAACGAAGGTTTTCATTTTCAAGTGCCTAAAATGGAAATGGAAGAAAGTGATAATACTTTTTGTAAATATGAAGAAAGAAATAAAATGATTGGGTAGTTAAGCTTCTGAAAAAAGTGAAGAAATAATTCATGGCAATAAAGTTCCTGAAATAGAAATGGAAAAAAGGAAATTGTAACTGTTAGTTGGTAGAAACTGATAGTGGATTTACGAAGTCGAGGTTAGCAAGTATTGAACCCTCTGAAAGTTAATGTGATGCAAATATTGGAGAAGCTGATGTACAGTTTGAGCAGAGTGATCCAGTATTGCAAGAAAATACACCCAATTCACAGACTAAGTATATATCTCAGAATGCAAGTTTTACAGACACAAGCGTGATTATAAACCGGGATACTTCTGTTTGTAAAGAAGAGGATTCTATTCATAACTCTAATGCAAAAATCGGAACTGGTTTTCCTGAAATAGAAGAAAATAAGCATTTACTAACTACTAAAAATACCGAAGTGAATTGTACACATGATGCAAATAAACTACGGAAAGGTGAGCACACTGTTTGAAATCTTCTTGTGGATGAGAAATCTGAAAGGACTGAATCTTAAGAGTGCGATATTTAAAAGTTTTTAGCAATACGTTTTTAGGCAATAGCATGTGCAATTTAAGTAACAATAGATTAACAATAAAATATAATTTTGTTCTATTGCGTGTAACGCTTGTGTACAGAGGCTATATAAATTTTAATACTATTGAAACCAATTAAATAAAAGTTGAATTGAGTAAAAGCTAATAAATTAAGTAATGATGTATATTATAATTCATGATCATTCCTAAACTATTTTCCAGCATGTGAAGTGTCAATGATAATAGATTAGCAATATTTGAAATATAATGATAAGTACGGCATTTTGTGTTTATGATTGTGTATATATCACAGCGTACGAAATTAATTGAATTCTGAAAGAACTAAGAAATGCAGTAATTTTACATTATAATGGCGAAAGAATTTATAAGTTGCTGTTTAGCATACGACGTATAAGTGATTCTGGATTAACAATATGTGAAATGTAATGATAAGTAACGTTTCGCGCATTATATTTGTCTGCAAAATATAACATATCATATACAACTGACTCTGTTAAGCCCAATTAAACAAAAACAGAATAGAGAAATAGCCAGTGAATGATGTAATGATACATTAGGGAACAAAAGCATTTACAATTTATTTTCAAATACGTAACTAGGACAAATTCTTTATATTCAGTTTCCATGCCTTAAAAATGTTTAAAATTCTAGATGCTTAAAATATCCCTTGCATTTAAAATTTTATTACACCGTTTTCAAACTAAATTTTTTTGATTTGACACTATTTATAAGAAAGTTGTACATACATTTTATTATTGATAAACTTTTACAGGAAATTTTAGGCTCTTCGTAAAAAAAATGTAATGGTAAGTGACATTTCATGTGTTATCTTTACTTACATAATATATAAAATTGGTTTTATTGAAACTAGTTGAAGAAACACTAAATTAAGATAGAGCTGAGAAATAACGTGAACGCATTATAAGTTATTTATCAGGTATGTATTTAAAAGATTATCTTTATATTCAGATTTCATGCGCTTTAGATTTTTGAACATTCTGTGTATTTAAAATATCTTTTCAGTTTTAATCTTCTTTTGCGAATTGTTTTCGTAGTAAATTTACATGATACTAATAATATTCATAAGATAACTGCACATGTATTTTAATAATGTTAAACGTTTGAAGAAATTATTAGACTTTACATTCAAAAATATCAATAAAAATTTCAAAAATTTGTTGAACTCAATTAAAAATTTATTTTTGAGTTATATTTGATCCTATTTTAAAATCCATTCACAGTTTTGTTTACTATTTGATGTAGACTGATTATGAAAATTATTCTAGAATTCTGATTACATTTTATGCGCAAGGGAATTTATGAATATGTCTACAAAAATTTAAAAATATATATCATTAATTATATTTTATTTGAAAGATAGTAGTACTATTTATATTTTATATTTGTATACAAATATACATAATAAAAATAATTATAAATTATCTATACATAAAAATAATTATAAAATATATATATCCAAGTTTGAACAACAGTTACGATTATTTTTTTATTTTAACGCTCTTGTTCCCTTAATGATGCAAAAAATATTCAGTCTGGCGATTACCCTTTCATCTTTTGTGTTTACCTGTGGAATACTTAAAATAAATAGGAATTGCAACAGCATTAGTTGCAATTTTTTCGGCTAATGCGATAGATATCTAAACAGATACAATTATAGCGGACACTTATTGTGCACAAATAGAACACAGTTATTGCCTCTCCATATTATTTTTCTAAGAGAAAACAATAATTGATTGGTAACATTATATTGTAGTACATACTATTGAATTCTTATTATGCCTAATATCTATATAACTTCGAATCTAAATTTGGAAATGAGATATTACGCATTTGAAACTGGAATTTGATAATGAACGGTGAATGCTCATCAACTTTATATCTTGTGTAAATTTTTTCCATCACAGCAATGTTTGCAATTACTGTTACACTTTATTGTTCATTTTACAAAGTTGCTATTATGACGCTAAGAATCATATTAAAAAGTTTCTAAAGAACGTTTTATACTTTTGAATAGGAAGGAACTATTTTAATGATATATATCGGTGGCACAGTTCAGCACCATAGGATTCGAGAATAGTTATTCTAATTATTTTGCACTTCACCTGCTTGGTTTTCATACGAAAGTGAATACATCTAGGAGTTTGCCGTGACGTCCATCCTTTAATGGACATTTAAAAATATAATGATAAGAATCTTCTTTCTCCGCATACGCATTTAAGAAGACTGATCCCTTTTGTAAATATATATCGAGAACAGAACGTTTGATTAAGAGACTGATCCCTTTTGTAAATATATATCGAGAACAGAACGTTTGATTAAGAGACTGATCCCTTTTGTAAATATATATCGAGAACAGAACGTTTGATTAAGAGACTGATCCCTTTTGTAAATATATATCGAGAACAGAACGTGCGCAGTCAAGTACCAACTCAGGAAGAAAGCAGTACTCTCTCTAACATATTTTACTTGAGGCCAAAATTCGTGTAATCGTTTACGTTAAGGGCCCACACAGTTTGCCATTGTTTGTTCTCTATATTTTTTCTTTGATTAGCAAGATAGAACCATGGCCATTTTATGTCTATGATCGTGGCATTGATATTTTCGGCCGCTTTTTTTGCGATTTTATCAGCTTATTCATTAGCGAAGACGAAAGTGTGAGCAACGGTGATATGTACACAGCGGAAAAAAAAGGGAGAAGCAGTTCTCTATCTCACGTTCTACTGAGCCGATAGGTGAAATTCAACTTTCGTTTCTCATGTCTCGAAAGCGCAACTTAGGATAGGTATTAGATTTATATATAACATTGTTTTAATATAGGTATTTTGACCCAAACTCGGACTTTTTCTGAAATGACATGCCAAATTTCTTCCGTATTTCGATTCTGCGACTCAAATTATGCCGAACTTGAAGTTTTGTAAAAATCGCAAGAGTAGTTTTTAAAAACTTAGCCCTCAAAATGTTAGGTCTTCAGTGTTAATTGACTTTGGTCTCTTTTTTATTAAACTTATCAGATTCTTCCTTTCACATTTCGAAATTTAGGTTCGTTCCAAATAAGTTTCGGCAACTTTTTATGATTTATTTTTAAATATATTTTTTTTATTTTTCGAAAAAAAAAATCAATTGTAAACTACAAAAGTTTTGCCGATGTATTTCGAAGCACACCTGCAAAAATTAGTGTTTTTTATTCAAAATTTTCTAAGATATGGGTGAATTTATATATTGGCGCGTTTTGAAGTTTGCCTTTTTTGGTTTAAGCCATAATAATGCCAAATGTGGTTTACACACTTTGCTAAAATTATTTGAAAGTATGAACGATGACTTTTTTTCCGCTCCTGTACAATGAAAAAAGGAAAGAAAAATAGGTTGCTATAAATTAAGGAGTTCCTCAAGTGAATTATTCTTGGCGCACACTGAAAAACATGCACCAAGATAAGTTTTTAAATTTCTGTATACATTTCTCGCCAAAAATTACAAAATTTAATATCTAGGAATAATTTGAGTCGTAGAATCGAAATATGAAAAAAATGGTATGTTATTTCAGAAAAAGTTCGAATTTGTGTCAAAATACCCATGTTACGGCAATGCTATGTAAAGAAATCTAATATATATCCTAAGTCGCGCTTTCGAGACAGGAAAAATGCAATTTGAATTTCCTGAATCTGCCAGTAGAACGGGAGATATAGAACTGTCTTTTTTTCGCAATGTAGAGCTGTCAGTGGGCGGGACACCACAATTGCCAAAACAAATTGAACAGGTATAGTTCCACGGCCCTAGCTATGCAAGTCCGTCCTAGTTTGGAGAAAAAACACTTCATAAGTTTCCTACCTGGAACCGCTAGAGAGGACTTTCTGCTAACCGCGTATTTTGAGTGTCTGCTTGCCATACAGATACTATACATTTACAGGCATGCATGTCTTCTTTGGGATTCGAACTCGAGCCATCGCTACGGCAGTCAGTGTCACTAACTACGAGTATTATGCCATCTCATTTTGAACTGCAAGGAAAGAGTACTTTATGTTGGAAGATGTATAAAGTGCTGAAAGACGGCCATATTTGATTATTAGTTTGGGAATTTCATGCATTGCTTTAAAAATAACTGCGTATTTAATTGCCAATGGTTCAGCTCCGAAAACTCTGTTTTTGAGCTTGAAGAAACCTTTCCACGTAATCTTTTTTTTCACTAGCATGGAATTCACATATGTAGGGCTCAACATTCCATCGATCTTAAAGTCGTCGGGAAATACTAATGTAAAGAACAATTGTGATTGCTGTTCTAACGAATGATTCTTATGTTCAGTCGATGCGCGGGATGTTTCATTTGATAATAGCAATCAAATTCATTAAGTGCATATTTCTTCAAGGAAATGTGTTTTATCTCCGCCTTTATATTCTACTTTAAGTTTTCGCTTTAATAGACTCGGCGTAGTTGTCGAAAAAATTATTTGTCTTCGTTTTCGCTTTCAGTCGGCTCAGCGTAGCAACCCCTAAAAAAATAATCTTTGTTTTCGGTTTCGATCCGCTTAGCTCAGCCTGTGGAAAAAGAAAAAACTATTTTTCGTTATTTTCGGTTTCAGTCGATTCAGCATTGATTGGCAAAAACAAAGTGAATAATTACGATTTTGCAGCATAGTTAAAACTTTTAATATACATGTTTCAAATTTTGAGCCTTTTGCAGCTTTTTAATGCAAATTTTGTTTTCATTTTCGTTTCAATAGACTCGGCATTTCCTGTCGCAAAAATTAACAGTGACGGTTGTATTGCTTAATTAAGCATTACATGTCCTTAAGTTCACATTTACATTCGATTTTTAATTTCCTAATTGAGTCATCATTAACTTTGTTTTTTCTGTTTACATTTTCATTTAACTTTAAATATGCCATTTACTGATAATTGGGATTAGACTTGATTATTTAAATTTTGAGAAAACATGCAAGTGATGTTATCCAAAGAGACCTGCCACCTTTGTTGAGAATACTTTAATGAAGATTAGCTTGTGTTCAATTTACACACGGGGAAAACTATGCAATATAACATGCAACCAGCTCGTTCACTGGTATTTGAATCCCTGTCAAAGGAAAAGTGCTCAGTAGTTCTACCGCTTAGACGTTGGCGTCCATGTTTAATTTTTAATACTGTAATTTGCATTCTTGTGTACTTCCTCTTTTTTTACATTACTTCATTTTTTTTGTAATACAAAAGTAATTTCCCATAATTATACTATTCAATTGTTAATGTTTTTTTCAAGACAAGAGAAAAGATTGTAAAATTAAATTAAAGAATACAGACGTAAAACATAGTCAGCAAAGTATTCTGCCAAACACCTAAAAGGAAAATCTGCATTCAGATTAAGAAAAACTGCATATCATAAGTGCAAATAAATACGTAATGTAAAAAGGAATCTTTGATTTATGCTGACACGGAAATCTAATGCTGTTAAATCTCTATGAATCAAAAACCACGTGATTGACTTTTATAATATTTGAAGATACAGTGGAATAACAGAAGAATTTCTTTTTCGAAAAGGTATTTCATATTACGAACCTGCATTAACTGTTGGGCGCAGCTAGGGAAAACCGATTAACATTCCTTACAGCTAATGCAACGACTGCTACATTGAAATCCTTCCTAGTTTCTCACTCAATCTCTTGGATGTTAATAAATTATTACTAAATCAAAGCTCCTCTATCCTATGGAGAAGGATTCAGAAGTTGGAGTCAAGCAATCATATTTAATGAGAACGTACTTGGAATTCTGTCATATTTTAAAAATATCCGCTAGATAAACTCTTTCCACAGACGTAATGATGCCGCTTCTTGATATTTCTAGTCGTGACTTGGAGGAGAATATGGAATTGAACTACGATTTTCTAAAGATAAAATATTTGTATTCAAACACATTTCCGTGTTTCAACAAATGGGCCAATGACTAAATTTAAATTCCACGAAACATTACGCAAGAATACTTTACAGGAAGTTGTTTGAAATATATTATTTTTCACCCGAAATTACAGTTAGAATATCCTCGAAGGTTCATTTCCACATTGTAGAAACTAGCTGGTTGGGTCCAGAAAAAATGCTCGTATATCAATCAAATGACTTTCAATTAACCTTAAAGAAGAGTGCGTGCTTCTTATACTTCAGCTGAGTTAGTATATGATAGTTATACGGCACAGGATAATGTGTCTAGGGACAGAAGATGAAAGAGAAAGATAAAGAATAGCGACTATAAAAGCATTAAAATGAGCTTCCCGCTGGAAAATTGCAAGCTTCTCGAGGTAGAGCGTACAGCATGCGAAATACAAACGAAAGTTTCTTCTAGGTGAGGAAGAGAGTATAAGGCAAAAACGTCCTGCTACGACCGCCAAAAAATTAAATCGAAGTGGGTAGAAATTCAAGACACATCTAAATAATTGCAAACCTTCATTGTGTAATTAAGGTAAAATAACAAGCAGAATAAATAGCTTAACTCTTATCAGAAAACCAGTAGCTTCCCTCTTATCCTCCCATTCTTCTCTTATTTTATCACTATATTTTATCTCGTTCATTTGTCCTTTGACAGCTGAGGTTGATGGTTCGGTAAAAACAATCGAAACTAGTCCTGTAAAAACTTGCAAATATAAGGCTGATTTTTGTTGTTTGACTTCGAAATTAATAATGGTGTAATAATCAAACTTAGGCCAAATATGTAGCGAATCTGAGCAGAGGAAATCCTATGCACCACTTCAGAACGATACGGAGGACGTGGGAACATCAGTTCGCTATACGCCGCTAGAAACATTAAGTTATTTAAAAAACAAAGTTAAATGTGCAGAAAATTATAGGATATCTGTGTTTTTTACCTCCATTGGGAGACTCAGATCAACCAGTCAGACTTGAAAATTTGGGACCGTGTTCCTAGTACATACAATCTAACAACTGTTGCCTAACTAAATAATAAACTAGACGTGTCAATATCACGTATGTTACTGAAAATGTTTTTCACAACTGTGAATTTTTTGGAATGTTATCGCTATTTACACAGAGTCTAGGAATACATTCAAATTATAAACATATTAAATAGTGAGACACAGCATCCTGTCTAATTTAAATTTTCAATAAAGCAAATGCCGTCTTGGAGCGACTTCGTTATGAAGAACCTTATTTAATTATATTACAAGTTTAACACTGTTCTATATGAGAACAAAGGTTTAAAAGAGAAAAGAGGAATTTGACTAGAAATAATGTTTGAAAATAATGAGATCCTTTACCATAACTGTGTAGTGTTATTTCACACAATATATCGATAGTATTGTTTTACACTCTTTTTAATGCTGTTTCATACTGTTTATGATGATTTCAATCAGTTTGCCCAGTAAGGAATAAAGACCGTTTTCTTTAAGTTCTGTGATTGTACCGACTGCCATTTTGAAGGTATATGACTGGTCATCATATCACCCAACACATATGTTCAAGCTGAATTATGCCCAGATATTGAGTTGATCAAGCTATATAAGCAGGACAGTTTCGTATTAGAAGTAATTTTCCTCCGTTGCGCTTGATGCGGGAGGAGATGCGCGTTTGTGCAATTGAATGCTATGCCAATAACACTTTCAAGAATACTTTCATAAGTATCTGAGATATAGAACCTCTTCCTTTAAATTCCAGGATTTCATTTATAAGCGTATGGATATCTATACCTTATTCTGAAACAAAATTTTTATCGTGTGACATGGGATAAAGGGTACATAACTTACCGACTACTTGGCATCGAAATCAAGTTCAAGAAGACGTTAGAACTCAAGTGTACGCTAATACGATATTCACGGCATCAGTCATGGCAGAACGTCGTATTTGAGACAACCATGCGTCCTGCTTCATTTCGTCATTAAACGTATCCATCAATATTGTATATATCTTAACCGGACCTAATTTGATTCAGAATCCAAGATGAAGAGCTCATGATTAGAAATTGAATTTACCGTATTTAGACGGTTCACCGCATTTGAATGACTACAGTATCGCAAGCCTATATTATTATTAATTTGGAAAATGACAAAGCTAAATCTTGAATAGACCGAAATAGCTAGATCTTGTATAGAAATGACTTTTTTTACTGTTTTTCATGTGTTTAAGAGGAGAAATAATGATGTTTCGTACCATCTGATTATATATTGCAAACATTAGCGCAAATTATGCTAAATTTCATACCTATAGTCACGTGATATGCCTTTTATGATAAATGATCAATGTTTGTAATAATTTCATGTATTTTATAGGAGTTTTTGAAAATTTCTAGGTGTTTTTCATTTAACAGAAAGTAGTGAATTATTTGGGATCTGACACACTAAAATGTTTCGCACTCACTCCTATTATTTACACCTACATTTTTATACACTAAATAGTTAAATTTTTAAGGATTCTTACTTCCTTTAAACAAATTTTATACTCAAATTTGGAATAAATTTCTTTTCATTCATTTATTTTTGCACATCAATTAGTGCAGACTAGTGAATCTTAAAGAAATTTAGTATGCAGGCTGAATTGTTATTCATAACAACTTTGAAATTTAACCCACGACGCGAAATTTTCTCACGTAACTAAGTTAGTTAAGTTAATTGCGAAGTTAAAGGAGAACAATGAGCCGTGGAGACTGGTGAGATTGATGGCATGCCATTACTGTGTGATCTAGGTAGGCTATTAATCTTTTGTCAAAGAAGACTCTATCTTATGTTTTAAGGTAATATCAAGAAAAGAATATTGAGAAGATGCATAATGGAGAAATTCGGAAGATCTGAGAATGCTTTCCTGAATTTTCGGAAGTTATAGTTTGAAAAACTAAAGCTGGCATAAGACGAAATGAGAAAATATTCAGGTAATTATTATATTACTAAGCATGTTAGAATGAAAAATCCTAGTAGAGATGCATTAATCTCTTACATTTGCGTGCATTACTGCAACAGATAAAGAGCATTATATAATACTAGATGCTACTGTAATAACGATTCGCATAAATACGTTTAGAATAACATAACGTATTAAATATTACTATATTTCCTCGCGTATTTTCAACCGTAACTTTACATTGTCCGATTTTGAATTTTTTTTAAATATTGTCTACATTTCCTTTTCCTTTAAAGTGTTCAAAGAATAAGCTTAATTAAAAAATGAATTTGTCCATATAGGGATTATTTTGGTCTGACTATCAAAGACAAATCCTCGCAAACTATCTGCTAAGATCACGCCGAAATTTTCCTTTCTAACTATTCAACTTTATGTCAGCCTATACAAGAACAGACTCATTACAGCAAAGCAAATACGAATTGGCATTCAGTCTACTCTTTCGTTGTCGGCTAAGCATTTATTTTTTCTAACTACGTATTGATGATTTAAGGGCCTAAGGAGTAGCAGAGAGAACAATAAGAACTGGCGATATTCAAAATGGAATGAAGTAGAAATGAAGATCTTATTAGTTAATGTTATCTTATTATTTAATGTTAATATTACTGTCTTTTCTTATTGTAATTTAATTCCTTTTAAAGAAATAATATTCAAATAGATAACGGTAGTTAATCCATGACTATTTTTCATTTTTAATGTTCTTACTCTGAACGCATCCTTCGAAAATTTAATTATTCGCATGGTTTTCCCATCTAGATGTTCGAATAATGAAATAAGTAACAAAGGAGAAAAATAAGTGAGTAAATATGGCACATACAGCTTTACATACTTCTCTTTATGATCCCCGTTACTCAATGGCTGTCTTAGTTGAACTGGATCAACTAAGACAATACAAGACTTTCTTTCACTTATGTGCAGATTTTATAGGCTATCGTGTATTTCACAATGTTACTGATAAGGCACAAGACTGTTGCTAGTAGATGGAATATATTTCGATTTCAAATAATACATATACAGATTGTTAACTAACATAAAAAATTTATAAAGTGAGACTGTAACTCATTTCTTTCAGGTATTCTGTGACTCCATTAAAACCGACGGCATTATTCAATTATGCACCTCAAAAATTATGTACAAAGAAGGTATTTTTTATAATCACCCTCTTCCAAAAATAGTAATCAACAAACACCTTTATACGAACCCAAAGCTGTATTAGATATAAAGTGCTTAATGAATTTTAAAATAAATAGTTAAACAAGTGATGGTAATAAGTGAAATACGCAGAAATGGAATAATGCGTGAGAACAAACAGCATGTTCGTTACTGAAATAAATTCTTTTAAATACTTACACTTGCATTTTCAGATCGTTAGTTTAATTTTCAGTCTTTAATTTTTGAACAATAAAATGCCATTTTGCAAGACAATTAATATTCTTCAATGATCACTTAAGGCACCTTTCCAACAGTATTACTTTCAGCAGGTTTCATTAGATAAATATTATTTGTTATGGTAAATGTAATTCCCGAAATAATGTGTATGAAGATTTCTTAAATTATTTTTGTAAATATTTTGGCGATAGAAAAAAAATTTTAGAAAAAATATTAGAGAGCTAGTAAAACAAGGCAAATATAATTTTCTAAAAAATCATAAAATTTTGACCTAAATTTTGAATGTAACACCTTTTTATCAATGAAAGCGAAACTTAGAGTTTTATTGAAATTTTCGGTCCTGTTTTAAATGTTTGCAAGTTAATTTGTCTCTAAAAATATTGTAAAAATTGTCCTTATTTCTCTCAAGAAATAATTTGAAATGTTAACAGTTCTGATAAATCTTTACTTGAATAGCATAATTTAATTTTTACAGTTCTTGTCTATCTTACGAATAAGCTGTTGTATCTAACATAAAACCAAAAAATTACTTTTTTATATTCATAAAATTCTATTAAAATTAATTATTTGCTCATTGTAAAACAATCCCTATTTTCTTTAAAGCAATTCAAAATGAACTTTAGAAAGTAAAAAAAAATTGTAAACTAATAAAGTAAAGGTATATGGTATTTCTCCCGCCTTCTTCGCATGCCTTCGTGGTGTAGTGGTCTGCATGCTCGACGCGTAACCGAGAGGTCCGAGGTTCGATTCCCGGCGAAGGATTTGCTTATTTTTCACCTCTCCTGTTTCGTAATAACCTAATGTCTCTACAAAGGACAATAAGAAGGTACACGTTGATGAAAAATGAGCAGGTCCTTTACAAGCAAATCCGAGTGACTATATGCTTATGGCTGTGAGATCTTTAAATACAGTTGTAGAGACATTAGGTTTTTTGAAGCAGGAGACATGAAAAATGAGCAACGCCTTCGCCGGGAGTCGAACCGCGGACCTCTGAAATACCGGCTCAGTGTGCTGACCATTACACCACGAAGGCACGCTAAGAATGTGGGAGATATACCTTATATACTCCCCTTTTTAAAGAGCGACTAGGGTTTTAGGGGACCTAGTCACCAAATCCTGGGTGTGGAGAGTCATCATCCACAACCCTTTTACTTCGGGCGCCACTGTAGAGACATTAGGTTTTTTGAAGCAGGAGACATGAAAAATGAGCAATGCCTTCGCCGGGAATCGAACCGCGGACCTCTGAAATACCGGCTCAGTGTGCTGACCATTACACCACGAAGGCACGCTAAGAATGTGGGAGATATACCTTATACAGTAACACATAAAACACTCCATTCCTTATGCACGCTAACTGACTTTTACCATTGTATATCAAAGTAATTATTTATGAAGTATGGCCATGCAATTCTTTAATGTTATATGAGGCAAACATCCTCCCTAACCACTGTAACGGCCAAGACGGTGATAATATTCAGCAGCGAGTGTGTTATCAATAGTAAAATTCCACTTGCCTAGTAAAAAGGAGATATCACATTAAGCAACGCGTGACGCTATAAAAGTGTTCTCCGAGATGCGAGTATCTATCAGCACTAGTTTAAAAGGGAGGTCTGTCTACGTATGCTACGTCCTGTGTAGGAGAAAGGACAAAATGTATTTTTAGGACGTCTTTGCTTATGCCGACCAACCAAACTGTGCTGGAAGCAAATATACCAGAAAGTGCTTGGGGATAGCTAACATATCTGATAGCTGATGAACGCTTGGCTGGCAACATCGCTCATTCAGGTTACTCGCAAAAGTCTGTCACCAAAAGAATCGGATACATTAGTTAAGCTGTTTACATATCATCAGGTAACTATGAAGTTCCAGATTTAAATTAATCTACCACCGTCAAAAGGACGTTCAGAGATAGATCCAAATATGAAAATTTCATTGCTGTAAATTTTGCGATTTTTCAATGCATTGGCCTGAGAAATGGATATATAAAAATGTATTCATTGAGGTACTTCGTGGACAAAATAGGAAGAATTTTAAAGACTTCTCTGAAGAAAAATGATATTTGGATTTTGCTACAACACGAGCATTTTAAATTAATTGGACTAAAATTAGGAAATTTCGCTACAGTTTTTAAATATTAAGAATTGCGGTTAATTTTTTAATTCAATTATCCAGATCTATTCTATTCAATTATTCAGATCAATTCTTAAACTATTCTTTATTTTCTAAGTGTTTTATTTAGAGAAATAATTGGCAATAATCATGGGCAAAGTAGGATAAACACGATAGTTTTAATCTTCATTCCAAATGAACAGTTGGTGCTTAAGCACAACTGCAAATATCTAACCCCTGTTTCGATTTGATATGAAAAATCAAAGCTTTTGAACTGTTGTCTTGCAGACAGATAAAGACATGATCATAGCGTCATAATTATTTATTTCTTAAGTCCCCAAGTACTGCAGTCATATATTAAATTCACAATAAACATACAGAAATTTATTTTATCCTGATCTGGGAACAAAACTTCTTAAAAATATTCACATATTAATATTTAGCTTTACATAATTAACAATTATGCAAGGAGGAGGTGAAGCATTCTAAGTTGAACACAAGTCGGTGTTCCGAAAATTCAAAACAAAAACTAGGCGACGCTGAGTGATAACCTTGTGAGACTCATAAAAATGAGTTTATATAACCTTTCTTCTCACTCTCTCTTATAGTATTTTCGTAATTTTGTGCAGAATTAAAGCATTTCATCACTATCGGACAGGAATATATACCTTTCAGTTGGTTCTTAAATATCTGCAAAACTGGAACACTTATTTATCTTAGGACGTGAACCTATATCTCTGTTATTTCTTAAATATATGTAAAATTTGAACTGTCCTTCACCGTAAGACAGGAGCCCTTAAACATTAGCCGAATCTAAGTCATCTCCAGTAAATTCCATCATGATCTCCAAAACCACATAGGCTTCTGCAAATTATCATTCGCAATCCTTTTGGTCCTTTTTCTTTTTTTTTCTTCTTCGTACTTTGAAATTCTGAACGGACCACCAGTCAGAATATCTTCTTCCTGCTTCATGCTTCTAACCTCTTCTTACCATTTTTGCCTCTCATCTTCCAAAAAGGAACAAGGAAACAGCCCAAACCTCTTTTCGACAACACCTTTCCTATTTAACTCCTGAACTTATTATTAAATAAAAGCCATCTCATGTTGCAACCACGCTTCATTTGAGCTTACTTCGTTGATGTTGGTCACGCCATAACCATTTGAAGCCAGTTATATCCACGTAGGAATTTAGTTAATGTTGCGTGGCTATAATTGGCTTCAAAACTTTTTCTGCTTCACCCAAGAAAATTCGACTATGCTTATCATTACAGAATAGGAAAATCTGCGCCCAACACGATGTCTCTCAAGATATGTCATAGATCTAATAGACAGTGCGTCTACCTTTTGTTTTCTGTACAGTGAAAGGCCAGTGAAAAAATAAAATGGAGCCATGCTCCAAGGCAGGCTTTTTTTTAATCTATCGCAAAGCTGAGTGAGTACATTGGATGTTTTAAAAATAATTATTTAGCTTTCAAATAACTCACAAGGAAGGAAATCTTTCAAAGCTCACGTCTTTTCTATCTATAGCTCCCTTCCCGCATTGTGTATAAAGGTTCCTTTACACACCGTCTGTTTCGTTTTGCCACCCGCGTCTATACGTTAACCAAATATATCCCGCTTTCTAGACGTTCTTGTCAAAGATTTGCAAAATATTCAGAATTAACCCTGAAGCGAAATCTCTACAGAACATAAACCACATTATAAAAATTTGTAAATTTGGGATGTATTGGTAACTACTGCAAATTACATCGGTTTATACAGCCAGTTACTTGCATTGCCATCATTTGGCATGAGATGCATGATTCGTCAAATATTACTGTAAAATTAAGGATTTCCGATTTCGCATGGAAGTTCTTCGGATTGCGCACGAAAGACCGCGATAAGAGCTGTAGAGACATTAGTCAGGAAAAATGAAGGAGGAACAGGAGTCAGGAAAAATGAACAATGTCCTCGCCGGGACGTGAACCTCTGACCTCTCGAATACGCGCCTAGTATTCTGACCATTACACCATGAAGGCATGCTAAGGAGATGGAAGAAATACCTCATACACTCGCCTTTTAAAGGGCGACTGGGGATTAGGCGTCTCAATCGCCACTTCCTGATGGCGGAAAATCATCATCCACCACCTTTTTTAGTTCGGGCGCAACTCTAAAGACATTAGATTATTTCGGAACAGGACTCTTGAAAAATGAGCAATGCCCTCGCCGGGACTCGAACCTCGGATCTCTGGAATGCGCGCGAGTGTGATGCCCATTACACCACGAAGGCATGCTAAGAACGCAGAAGAAATTCCTTATAGAGCTAGCAACTTTGAACGGCTGCAATTTGGCTGACGATGATGCGCACCTGAAACATTTCTCTCCTGCTTAAAAAAAACCTAATGGCTTTACGATTCATATAAATTAATTTCATGTAAAAGAAACGAATTCATAATTTTCTTTCGCGAGAATACTAGAACCAATACTAAAGTAAATTCATACCTCATTTCCTCACAATCTCTTTATTTTTTTATTCGTTACTTTAGTGAAAGCATAGCAAATTAATATTTAAATGATTTTTAACCTGTAATTTTGTAATAAGTATTTTTTCCCAAGTTGCCTGTATACTGCGCATACTCATGTACTTTTTTACAGTGCGTCTGAAAATTCATAATATCACTTATCATTATATTTTAAAATGTCATATTTTATTCATTTTACTACAGTTTTCATTTCTTTAATGAATTATGAATGATTTTCAAAAATGACTTTACTGTTAACTAAATATCATAGAAAATAAAATAAAATGTGCCCATTTGTGAAAAATGAAATTAAATATATCAAAAATAAATGAATGAATAACCCTTCGTTGTAAAAGACTGCAAGCTAACTTGTTAGCTGATAACGGCAACGTACGTCATCAAATGTCTTAAATTCTAATTCAAAAGCTATTGCATCTTATCAGAATCATCATTTTTTTCTTGAAACAGACAAATATAAAACTTTAATATTGTCTTATATAATGCATACTCATTTAATAAATATTTGAATTTAAGTAACGACATTTCATAATTTATTTTCATTATTTAGATATTAACTACACCCGAGTTATTCTATTCGACAATTGTAATATTTATTACCACAATTTTTAGGTAAAACAAACAAACGCAATGTTCCTTATAGCTAATAATACATAATATCATTTTCTTTCTAAATGACCGAATCACAGGGACATATAACAAAAATATTCTCGGTTCAATAAGGAGTTTAGAAACGGTAAACATTGTAATTAAATGTCGATCAGATGAATCGCTTTATACGAAGTACAGTATTAATGGTATATAAGTGAAGTACTGTCTGAAATGCAATACGGAAAGATAACCATTGTGTATTGTTCCTCTGGGAAGGTATATCGTAAATCAGACTTCAACCCACTCGGTTAGTATTATAGTTAAGCAGCTGGCGTAGACAGTCCTTTACTTGAAAATGGTTTGATACTCTTTCATTGGGCTTTCATGAATAAAGATGTTATTGAATTGCCTTTTTTCCCGCAGTAAACTTGTACGATGTCAATTCCAGGACGGTTTATATTTATGATAGCGGCGCAAAAACGATGTCTATGCATCTAAACTTCGAAGCGTTCAAACCTTCTACGGGACTATCGTCTACAAAAATCATTTATTAAAGCACTCATAAGAACCAAAAAACAAGAGCTGATAGAAAATATATGCACTGAAAATTTATTTTAAGTCATTTTAAAAACAATTTTTAAACTTTAAATCTACGAGTAATTACAAAACCAGCAATAAAAGGACAACAGTAGTTTCTAAAAGCATGCAAAATTGGAAGAGGCTTTATAATGACTAATATCATGCAGTCTCATGTATGAAAGAATTGAGAAATTTCAAATTAGGATGATATATGTTATTATAGTTGAGCAGTATGCTGCGATATTAATAAATTAATCATGAAATAAAAATTCAATCAAAATTAAAACAAAAAAAGTAGAATACTCTCTAAAAGAAAACTGACAAGTTAAAACAAAAATATTTCAAAGTACCAAAAAAATTCAAAATTCTTTAAAAGTATTTATGATATAAAGAATTTGAAATTGTAAAAAAATGTTGAAAATTCATTGAAGCTTTCTAAGGAACAGCTGAAGAATTTTCAGCAGAGCGACGTTTCTAAATTTTATCTACAGTGGCTCACAAAAGTGTACGTACACTTACCGGTTCCTATACTACTTCATTCATTAATAAAAATTAATAATTAATGAGAATTTTTAATATCTATAAATTCCTCTTAGCAAAAATGCGTTAGTTATTTTATGAACATAGGTAAACCCTTTTTCCTTGGAAAAGTCAGTAATTAAAATACAGCGGAAAGTTACCCCACAAAAATCTCCGTACAATTTAACGAAATCTGCACATATTAATACCCGCCGCTTTGCTGGGCACATGAGTGAAAATGAAAATGAAATGAGACTACATAAATATTTAAATAAAAAACTACCGTGGCAACGAGTGGTATTTCGGTTATATGCACTCACTTCCAAAAGTTAAGCACGGAGAGGAAAAGGCTAATTTCCGGAAGCCAGTCAGAATCAAAGAGGATGCAATTCGCTGCAGAGGTAGATGGAAGTATGCAAATATGTTAGGTAACAACCAATCGCGCTTTCATGTAAGAAATATGCAAAAACGGCAGTCTTATAAGAAGCCAGCTTTATGAAGGGTTACAGAAGTTGATTGTAAGTGCTGATAGAAGGTGTTTAAAACTTTCATACAATTTGTTTTCAAGACATACATGTTTCTCTGAATTCCAGAAGACGAATGGAAGATTTTGAGCGCTGGCGTGCTGTGGGGCACATTGAAGCAGGACAGTCGATTGCAGATGTTACTCTTTTCTTCGGCCTTCGTCATTCTGTAATTTCACGTTTATGGAAACAATTCCAAACAACACAGATAGTTGTCCGAAGGCCCGTAGCCGGTCGTCCAAGGATTACACGCTCGTGGAAGATCGATATATTGCTATTGTAGCCAAGTGGAATCGCAGAGCGACCTCCACATCTATGGTTAGAGCCTCCATTGGTAAGACGATATCTGCAGCTACTGTAAGCCTGAGATTACATATGAGTGGACTGTACGCCCGGGTACCTTGCGTTTGTGTTCTTCTATCCACCCAATGAAGAGGGGGCACGATTATAGTGGTGCCGGGAACATCTCAATTGGAATGTGTCTGACTGAGGCAATGTCATGTGTACTGATGAGTCGAGATATGCTCTGGAGCCAGATGACAAGCGTATAAGGATATGGCGTGAACAACGAACACGCAATCAGTCCCAAAACATCACCGAATATCACGCATTCCGAGGCGGAAGCATTATGGTGTGGGCAGGGGTTTAATTAGGATATCGCACTGACCTGCACATCTTTAAAAGGGGCTCTTTGACGGATGTCCGGCATCGAGATGAAGTCCTAGAACCTATTGTGAGTTTGTGCGCTGCAGGAGTTGGCCCTGCTTTTGTTTTAATGGACGATAACGCACGTCCTCATAGAGCTGAGATCGTCGATGACTACCTGGAGAGTAAAGAGATTGCGCGTATGGCGGGGCCAGCATATTCGCGCGAACTTAATCCCATTGAAAAATCTTTGGGATGCTCTCGGCCGTGCTGTATCTTCACGTTTGCCACCTCCAGCCACTCTTATTGAGTTGTTCTACGAGAAGAAGGGCGATTGCTTAATTCTAGGGTAGTTGACCACCTGATTGAAAGCATGGTCACAATGTGTAAACTTTGTATACAGATGAGGGGGATCACATACCCTATTAATGTCCTTTTTTCCATTTTATGCTGCTTATTTTCAATTTATTTATAATTCTGCTTAAGTCTCCAGTATGTCATTATCTGATAACTTACAAAAATTTAATATTGTTTTCCTTTCTCTGTATAATTATTGATTTTGTTTAATGCATAAATATATATGATACTTTCCTGCCGAATTTTGTGTCAATCAAAGCAGTATTTGATTTTTTTTATTTTACATCTCCGCGCTTAGCGTTTGGATGTGAGTGTATGTATAGATTCGCAACAATACACACATTTTCATTTTCTTGAGTACCAGCCAGGTTGCTATGGTAAGTTTTTATTTAAATATTTATACAGTCTCATTTAATTTCAAATATTTATAAAGTCTCATTTCGAATTGATAATTAATGTAAATTTTTAATAAATTGAATTAAATTTAAAATCGGGAAACAATGCCAATCAGTGAATGTGTCATACAGAGATTTCCACATAACGGTATGAATTAGACTGCTACGGTAACCGTTGCATTTCATGTCAAATTTTGTTGGTAACCGTTGTCGTATCCATTATTTAATCCATTACATAGAAGCTAATATTTAATGTGAGCAATAACAAAAATCCATTTTGGACAGGGTTTGCGTAAAATACGTTCTTAGCGCGCCTCTACATCGTAGAATGAGTAACTATGCAAAATTGCCAGTCAATAGGGTGTATAGTTTCAGCGTTCTCGTGATGAGTCAGTGATATTTTGCTTATATATGTATATATCTAGAGAGAGAGAGAGAGAGATAGATACTGTAGTATTTCTGATTTTTCCATTATGCTGCTTATTTTCAATTTATTTATAATTCTGCTTAAGTCTCCAGTATGTCATTATCTGATAACTTACAAAAATTTAATATTGTTTTCCTTTCTCTGTATAATTATTGATTTTGTTTAATGCATAAATATATATGATACTTTCCTGCCGAATTTTGTGTCAATCAAAGCAGTATTTGATTTTTTTTATTTTACATCTCCGCGCTTAGCGTTTGGATGTGAGTGTATGTATAGATTCGCAACAATACACACATTTTCATTTTCTTGAGTACCAGCCAGGTTGCTATGGTAAGTTTTTATTTAAATATTTATACAGTCTCATTTAATTTCAAATATTTATAAAGTCTCATTTCGAATTGATAATTAATGTAAATTTTTAATAAATTGAATTAAATTTAAAATCGGGAAACAATGCCAATCAGTGAATGTGTCATACAGAGATTTCCACATAACGGTATGAATTAGACTGCTACGGTAACCGTTGCATTTCATGTCAAATTTTGTTGGTAACCGTTGTCGTATCCATTATTTAATCCATTACATAGAAGCTAATATTTAATGTGAGCAATAACAAAAATCCATTTTGGACAGGGTTTGCGTAAAATACGTTCTTAGCGCGCCTCTACATCGTAGAATGAGTAACTATGCAAAATTGCCAGTCAATAGGGTGTATAGTTTCAGCGTTCTCGTGATGAGTCAGTGATATTTTGCTTATATATGTATATATCTAGAGAGAGAGAGAGAGAGATAGATACTGTAGTATTTCTGTTAATTAGTATATTACAGGATATCTTAGAGCACGACAGCTTTAAAATTTCTGGACATAGGGTTCACTAGCTTTATAGTCTAAGGGGCCAATTTGACCAGAAGGACTATTAATTTCGTTTTGACATTTTACGTTGATTAACTAAAACAGTTGTTTTACTTTTCAAATTGTTGCCACTAAATATTATCGTCCTGTATTACATTTAAAGAAATTAAATAATGAAGAATCTGTATAAACTTCTCTCATTGTGATAATACAGTGGTACCTAGAGTCATCAAATTTTGAATATTGAACGTTTCCACCCGAATATGAGCATCTGGAAGACCAAATTTGAAATTTGGAATTTGTTTTATTATCGATTTCATATTTTGTAAAACTCTAGCGAATTTTGATTAACAAAGTCAAAGATTTCAAAGCGAGCAATGACAACGTTGTGCACAAAAAAAACATTTTTATCTCCAGCGCGTGAGACTGTGTATTGGAAATTCTACAGATAGGCTCATTTTAAATTTATTTTGTGATATTCTTCTTTAACTGAATTTTATGGGTTACGTGCGAAGAACATGATATTTAATAAATTAAGGTAACACAAAAATGCCCCATTTGGACGTAATTTAAAATCTGAAACCTTTCAGATTTTTCTTTTATTATTTTTTTGGTCATATTTGCAAGAGATTTTCCCCATTTTTCCATCATTCCTGTTTTTAGTGCGGTTTACGTATTAATGTTGTGTCTTCATGCAATAACCTGTAATTTTTTCCAAATGCGTTTAATCGGGTCTTAATATAGTGAGTGAGGTGGTGGTGTTAGAACTTGTGGATAATTATAGACACACCAAAGGCGAATGAGAGAGAGCCGTGTGCTTAGGATAATAATCCTGATAAAAAATTAAGGTTGTTACTAATAACCAAATTTTGAGAGGATAATTTTAAATTATCTTTTAAAATATAGAAAGAACATATTTCATTATGCTATCAATAAATACTAAGTTACCTAATCCTGATGCTCACATGCACACCCCACACAAAGACATCTCCACCAACATACTTTGCTGTTTCAACCAACGTCTTGGGATTAAGGCCCTCATTTTTCCATTCCATAATAATTAAAGGCTAATCGGAACTCAAAATATTAAATTTTCTTTCACCTGTAAATAAGATATGACTTTGGACTTATTTACCATTGAGTTTGCAAAGGAAAGAATAAGCTTTCTATTTTTGCACTTACAAAAACTTTTCGAGCAGAGCGCCCATGTAATTGTTGGAGTTTTTCCAACTTAAGTGTTTAAGTTTTAAAATTCAATAGTTAGAACACTTGAAAATCAAAATTTGGATAACAATTCTAAATCACATGAATATGACAAATATTGCATGGGTGTAAAAGTTTGTGACATACATGATGAACACCATATATACTGTAAAACCTGTGTGTTCAAATAAACTGTAAATAGTTACCAGATACTCCAACAGAGTAATTAAATTATGCGTTGTGTTCACTTAAAATACTATTGGGTCCAGTGTTCTAAATTAAAAAGTGAAAACATTACAAGAGAATTTAAATTAAATATAGGATTTATTAAGAGATAAACTTACTTAATACAAATTTTACATAGGTGAGGGTGGTGGTGTTTCAGAAAAGTAAAAATAAAATTTTCATACCGAGTTTGACAATGGAAAGGGTACATGAAGATACGTGGATACAAAATCATGGCAGTAGACGTCAACAAAATTTTCTTGGTTTGCCATTTCACTTGCTTTCTTTAAGGAGAGAAAAAAAATAACAATTAGTTATTGAAATGTTTTTTCATTTTCGTCGCCCTCCATAGGAGCCTTCTCTCATCCATTTCTTCCGACATCGTTCTCTGATAACGCAGTCAGTTTACTCGTCTGGTCACACCTTCAGTCTTTTTCCTTCTCGCCGTCTGCCAACGTCTCTCTCTGTCTCGTAGATCGCTCCAAGACTTTTTCTTCCTTTCGCCAAATCTCATTTGGCGATCGTAGATGGTACAAGACAGGCCAATTGCCCGACAACCCCAGAGGAAAAACACACAGGAAGGTGAGGCAAGGTAGTTCGAACTCCTGAAATTGGCGAATAATCGTTGAACCTCCAAGGTCATCAACCCGTCAGCAGAGCTAGCCTCTTCTCGGGGTATCAATCCAGCATAGAAAAAGCCTGCGAGTAAGCAAATCACCCCGTCCCCTCGACCTTGGCGTATGGTACTGTAGGTTGAAATTACCCTCTCTGGCAGGGTGCAGAAGTTTCCATTGATGGCAGATGCTTCCCAGACAACTGTCTGGCGGGTGAAGAAATCGAAAACAAAATCATAAATCTTGATTCCCCAAAAGGCAACGCAAAAAGGTTTTCGAAAGAATTAAGACTTGTTTTTTAAATACTAATTAATACAAGACTGAAGAAAAGTACCTCAATTAAAAGATAATAATCACATAGATAAATTTCTTAGGTTTTCTACAACACCAAACACGGCTACCATAGTCAGAAAATAAAAATTACTTCAATTAAAATATAATAATCATGCAGGAAAATTTCTTAGGTTTTTTTTACAACACCAAACACGACCACCATAGTCAGAAAATATGGATCCCAAATTTAGCAGAAAAGGGGGCACAAAAAACTTAATTAAAACTTTAAACACCAACTTGAGTAAACAAAACTTTAAAAGAGCTTTAAAAAAATTGACCTTAAGGGTCAACTTAACAAGAGATTAAACATTAAGCAACTAAGTTAAGAATAATATTAACTAAACAAAAATTTTAAATAGTTAACCAACTACCAAATGTAAAAGAAGAAAAATTAATTACTCAAGCAATTTAAAATCAGAGTTAACCAAAACTTTCAAGAAAAATTAAATGACAACAATTACTTTTCAACAAGGTAAAGAAACTTAAGTTCAACTACAAAATAAAAACAAATTAACTTTCAAGTCTGAAAGCAGAATTAAGTTAAAACATTACAATTGAGACATTTTAATTCACAACTGAAATATGTAATACATAACATAATCCAGCTAATCTGAGTAGTCGTCGAACAGTTTCAGGTGGAAATAAAGTACAAATTGAAAGTGAAGTACAAATTGAAAGTGAAGTACAAATTGAAAGTGAAGTATAAAAGCTTTCAGCAAATTATGTAGAAATCTTTATAGCACTCATACGTGCCATTTTTCACCAATTTTCTAAATATAAATCTGTTATCACATTGAATTACCTTTGCCGGGCTACGTTTTCTTACTTCATTTTCGACCCGAGTTTTTTCTTTAAGGCGATTTATCACATACTGAACCTTAGAATGGGATATCTTTAGTAACTTGGCGATATCCCGGATTTGTTTTCCACCTCTATGATGAAAAACAATCCATTTTCTAGTGATATTTATTTCTTTACGACTACAACAAAATGTTAAATATTAATTAAATTATTCTGAAGCAAGCAAGCAAATAATAAAGCGAAACGAATTAGTAAGCCTCATAAAAATGCCAGACTATACCTTTATTTATAAAATTTTACGAAAATATTTCCTTGTACGAACCCTCTTGTGGCGTGTTTTACCTATGACTCATTACATTTTCAATTTTAGAAAAACAACATAGGTCAGTATTAAAAAAAAAGAAAAATTGATTTCATTCAAACTCGTATGGAGATGATATGAAAAAGTATTGGGCATTATGTTCGAATTTAATTATGGGCTACTCCGCTTTTTTTAGAAATTCATACAGTGTCCGAACACTTTTGGGAACCACTGTACGTATATGATAGTGAATACTGGAGAAATTTCAAGGATTACCGAAAATGCCAATCAAGAAAATTAAGATAATTCAAATGCTCAAAACTGCCATAAAATATTTTTTCTAAATTTAAAATTCATCAGTTTATAACCTGCTCCAAAGTGACTCCAAAAATTGAAAACAAATCCTTTAGCTAGGGACTAGAAGAAAAATTTGTTAAATGAAAAGAAATCTTTAAGCAATTTGTAAATTGAATAAAACATTAAATTTTCGAGCACGATATTGAAGAATTATTGGTCAGATAAATTGAAAGCAATATACTAAAAATAAATTTCCATTCGAAAAAATCAAGAACAATGTGGTAAGTAAATAGTATTTAATACTGAATCAATGTAAAAAAATATACATAAAGATAGAAAAAGGAATTTTCTCTGTGAAAAATCAAGAGAAACGTGCTAAACATATATTAAGAGTACTGTGCTTAAGATAATTAATTAAATTTTTTAAACGAAAGAAAATGTAGAACTCCTAAGAAACTACATAAACCAGTGGGAACATTTTTAAAACGAAAGTTATATGGCTGAAATATAATATTTTTAGAACCGGGGAAACAACACTGTATAAACCATTTCAAATACATTAATCTCTTCAAATAAATTAACTTGAAAAAAATTAAATGAAAACCGGAATGAATCAAATACCCGGTCGTTTTTAAAGCCCATGTGGTGAAAAGTAACTCTTCAGAATTCTCTCGAAGAAAGAGTGGAGTTGAGTTGCAGCTGTTAAGCTGGAAGAAAGGAAAAAGAAATGTAGTGCGAGAACTGAGTTCTGATACAGCACTTTTTAAGTCTAAATAATTAAAATTCAAAAAGCAGTGTAAACTTAGAAATCGAATTAATTTCGAGAAAGTATATAAATTAAATTTAAAATGAGGTGAAAACTAAAAATTAAATTAGAAAAAAAATTAATTAAACATTAACTCATTGCTTTCGATTATAATCAATGTTTGTTTAGGACAATACTCTTGATTTTTCCTAAGAGAAATTCTTCCTAGCACATTGCTTGCAATGATTCTTTAATTTCTCACTCGAAAGTGTAATTTATTTACGAAATTTAGAAATTGTTTACAGAGAACTTTCGATTTAACCTACGATTTTTCGGGTTACCTACTTAAGAATTGTTATATCATTTGAGGAAGGTAAGGTAAGTCTAAAGCAAGCCAATCACGTTTGTCGGAAAACATTTTGAAATAGCATTAGGTATTTGGAATCAGAATCTCGTTTCAAATAGCTGATTTCACCTTCTTCCTGGCAAAATTCGTGTCATTATGCAGATTTGGAACGCAAGGTTGAAACGAAGGGGATTTTTGAAAGGTATTCATTGTTGTGTAGATTTCTTAAGTATCATTTTACAGTTCTTAATGATATTATTAATTTACAGTGAAAAGTGAAAATTTAATGTTATATGTGATATTTAATTTTTAAATTCTACTGTTGCTTAATTTTTTTTATTTGATTTGAGTAAAGTTCTTTTAAGTTAGCAGAATGTCTTGGTATAGCTAGGCAGGTTTCTCCGTTCACGCGAACCGAGAATTGTGGGGCCAAAGGTCGGCGACCAGCTGCAGTTTTTCGTTCCCTTATATTGCGGGGACGAACAATTCTAGTGCCGGCGATTCTTGATAGAATTATGGGGTGAACGTATTTTGGTTTTGTCTGTAGAAGAGAATTTGCGATTTGTTTATTACCCTCTGGTGTCGCAACTTTAACCGATTTACGATGTAAACATTTCTTGCTTTTGCGAAGGAATTAGGGGCTTGCCACTGTGGAAACAAGGAGCCGATTTTTCTTAAAATCTTGTTTAGTATTAATTGCTCTTGTTGTAGTGGTCAGAGAGGGTTACTGTTTTGTACTCCTTAAATTTAACTTCCTTGATCCTTGTGTAGGATTGCTGAATTTTAATTATATGGATTTTTTTAAAGGAATAGTGATTATAGAGGCGGTCCACATTTTGAGCGTCATGAAGTTTTAAAAATGGTCCCAAACAGAGGCGGACAAAAGTTTGTGAGATTTTCGAGACTTTTTGAGGAGAGAGAGAGACTCCGCGCCCCCCTTCGGGGCCGTCCGCTGTACAGTTGCGGCTTATTATCGGAACGAGAACTTGTCCGAGAGCGTTACGGGCTCCCATCGTTTTATTTTTAGTGAATTTGAATTAAGATCTACTCTAAGTTCCATTTCTCAAACGTTTGGTTCTGTTTCGTCTCTGATTGTTTTTCCGTTTGAAAAAATGTGTTTTAAAACTCTCATTGAAGCTCCAGATTACTGAGGAGAACATAGAAGATGTGTCGACAACGCCGTTTGTATTTTTCCTGCTGTTATCCTCATCGTAAGAAAAGAGAAGACTTCTCCTAGATTGGGTACAGTACTGGATTACGAAAAGTATTCCACCGTTAGAAGGATTCCGCATTTGATGCTACAGAACAGACGTATCTTATTTCGATGATTTCAAGAAATGGTCAGACAGCTCCTCGGGTGCCACATTTGGTTGTTTATGCGGCTTTCAATGAGTCATGTATTTTCTCTCGTCATGTTTATTACTAGTGATTTAACTAATTTGGGGGCGTGATTTTTATTTTTTTAATGTTCAATTGTCATGAGTCATCACTTAAAATTTAATTAAGTTTATTAAGTTCTTTATTAAGATTTTGGTAGGATTTATAACTATTTAAAGACTGAAAAATTGTTTGAAACTACTTGAATACTGTTCACCAGTAATTACGCAATTATTGTAAAGTACATGGCTAAAAATTTAGGGTACAATACTGATAGTTGTACAGATTGGAAAATGAAAATTTACGAGTACCTTTTTGATAACGTTTTGTAGCGGTGGTCTGATCAGCTATCCATAATTAAAATTTTTGGAATATTAAATAAATGTATGTTATTGATTTAATATTGTATTTTTTTTGTGTTTTTATCTTCTCTTCTTCTGTACCCATGTGATCCTTTCGGAAAACATGGTTGAACTTTCAACTGGAACCTGGGTAGTTTATTGCGGGAGGAGGAGAATTTAAATATGATTGTAACTATACGATCAGAGCTATTAATTTTAACTGAACTGGTGTCTTGATTTCTAAGTGTGAGATTTGTCTTTCTTTGGTGTTTTCAAGTGTTCTTTTCTGTACTAAAATGAAAAGCGTTTGAGGCTACCTCTAAAGTTGTATTGCAATTATGTTTTTACAGGAAGGAGAGCTGAGTAATTAGTTTTATGAGATATAGCGCGTTGATGATATTCTTATCGTAAAGCAATTTTATATGATTAATATATTTTATATGGTTTCCAGTTATTAAGGAGAAATCAACATAAATTAAATTTATGCTTTTAAATTTACCTTTTAAACTACTTGCTTACTTAACAATCTTTCTGGAGCCGCGATACAAAAAAAATCAAAACTAACAAAACAAACTCTCATAAAAATTATTCTGAATACTTTTAGGCAATTCAAGTAGACTGGTGATTGAAAACTACTAACTAATTAATACATTAAGCTAGATTAAATTTACGTAAATCCTCAAAACACAAGAAATGAAAATATCCTCTCTGGTGTTTTGGTAAAAATATAATCAAAAGATTGTTAATCATGTAAAATTGATTTACGATAGCAATATCCTCAATGTGCTGTCTCTCACTAAAACTAATTACTCAGCTCTCCTTATTGTAAACACATAATTTCAATGCAACTTTAGAGATAGCCACAACAATTTTCCATTTTAGTACAGAAAAGAACACTTCAAAACACCAGGGAAAGATAAATCTCACACTTAGAAGTCAAAACACCAGTTCAGTTAAAATTAATAGCTCTGATCGTATAGTTACAACCATAATTAAATTCTCCTACGCCTCCTACGCCTGCCTAGATTCGAATGGATACTTTAACCAAGTTTTCCGAAAAGATTACATGGGTGAACTATAATAGACCACAAGATAAAAACACGAAAAAGCATGCAATAGTAAATCAATGAGATACATTTATTTAATATTCAAAGATTGTAATTACGGATAGCTGATCAGACTACCGCTGCAAAACATTATCAAAAAATTACTCGGAAATTTTCATTTCCCAATCTGTACAGCTATCAATATTACACCCAAAATTACTAGTCATGTACTTTACAATAATTGCTTAATTACTGCTGAACATTATTCATGTAATTTCAAAAAAATTTTTTCAATCTTTAAATATTTATAAATGCTACCAAAATCTTAATAAACACTTTATAATTACGATTATTTTAAATAGCTGCTCAAGAAATTAAAGATCACACGTAAAGCTAATTTAGAAGAACGTGTTATTCTTTCACCCGTGACAGCTCTGTACCTTCGGACAAATAGATATTATTAAATTTCTTGATAGGGGTTCACATTTATTCTCCCTTAACTAAATTTTAAGTGACGACTCATGACAATTGAACATTAAATAATAACATTAAAAATAAAAAGCATTAAATAACATTAAAAATAAAAAGCATTAAATAACATTAAAAAAAAGCATTAAATAACATTAAAAATAAAAAGCATTAAATAACATTAAAAATAAAAATCGCTTCCCCAAATTAGTTAAACCACTACTAATAAAGATAACGAGAGGAAAAAAAATCACTCCCGGAAAGCCGCTTGCACAACCAACTGTGGGACCCCAGGACCAGTTTAATCATTCCTTGAAATCGTCGAAACAATATACGTCCTTTCTATAGCACCAAATGTGGAATAATTGCAAAGGTGAAGTAGTTCCTTCCAACGGTGGAATACTTTTCGTAATCCAGCACTGTAAACAATCTAAGAGAAGCCCTCCCTTTTCTTTCGATGAGGATGACGGCAGTAAAAATACAAACAGCGTTGTCGACACATTTTCTATGTTCTCCTCAGTAATCTGGAGCTTCAGCGCGAGCTTTAAAGCACATTTTTCCGAAAAGGAAAAATCATCAGGGACGAAACAGAACGAAACGTTTGAGAAATGGAACGTC